>JASDQU010884722.1:31193-60198 GCA_032191745.1 Picea mariana
TGGATGGTCACCATATGTTCTCTATATATGGAAATCTCATCATTGTAATAATGTATTGATTTATTATAATCATTTTTTATTAAAATTTTCTACTGTACTTGTGTCTTTGTGCATGATTATTCTTCTTGTGATATTGGTTATTACTGTTTCTATTGTTCATGGTTTATGCTTCAGTTCATGTAAATTTGTAAAGAAACTGAATGTAATTGAACAACATTAAATTCCAATAGATACAAGCCTTAAAATATATAGAATAACATACCTTTTCTCATGTAAATAACCTAGTGCACAGATCTTAGACCATCAAAACCTTCCTCAAATTCAGCATCAACAAGATAACATCTTCATCAAACTTTACTTCAGCCTCACTGGACAAGATGAATAACATCATGGTGCCTAGATTGAAAAGTGTTGTGCAAACCACAGGGGTCTCATGGGACACAATATACCTAACCCATGGGGGTTTTCTCAATTAGGTTTACTAGAAACCCTTCTCCAATCTATGGCTCCGAGAATTCCTTCTTCACACTCCTTCGCTACCTTAGATTCACTAAGAGTTCACATACTTTCTTGATTGCTTACTTGATTGATCAAATGAGAGGCTTCTTGATGTGTGTTTATAATATTCCAAGTAACTCCTTTATTTGTCTTTGATTCAACCTGTAAATTCTTGTTTGCAACAAATTTTCTCCTTTAATCAATTTTGGGTCCAACTTGTAACTTCTTGTTGCAACTGTTTAGGGCATTTTTAGCCACACTTTAGGGATTTATCTTTAAAAAGATATAAATTCTAAATTGCGAGGAACCATGTGGAGTGTGTTCAACAAAATAGGTATTCCAACATAGGATGAACACCTTTAGTAACCACTCACACAACCAGATCAAAGATCAACACACTGATGTTTTGACGTGGTAAAACTCCTACGGGAAACATCCATGGCTCCAGCCAACATGACCACTTGGAGCAATTTATTAATGAAAAATAAAATTTACAGAGATATTTTACAAGAGAGTTTCTCACAATCGATCATCGGAAAATGAACCTCCATGCTCTTTAAATAAAGATCATGGATCAATCGAGTGTTAAGCCACATATCAATGGACATTAATACCAAGGATAATATGAACCATCAGATCACTCTATGTCGAGAACATATCATGACCTTCGGATTTCCTATATCAAAATGCATACTAATGCATACTAAATAAACACACTAAGAAACACACTTTTACCTAACGACACATTAGACCAAGTAGATCTTAACTAACTCCTAAGTGTCTAAATACCCTAACACCCCCCCTTAAGAAAAACTTGGGATAGGATTGAAGGATTTACAATAGTGACACAATAGGAGAAGGAAGGAGGCACTAGAGCCTACCCCTCATTAATGAAAACTTCTTGAACTCCTAACATAGATCGAAGTTTGGAAAACTTCGCTTCTGTAAGATACTTTGTGAAAATGTCAGCAACTTGATCTTCTGGGAAACATAGCACTTCAATAACTTGATCATGAATGAGCTTTCTGATGAACTGCATGTGTATCTCGATGTGCTTGCTACGATGATGTTGAACTGGGTATTTGATGAGATTTATGGAACTCTGATTGTTGCACCAAAGGTTGGTCAGATGTTGCTATTGGAATCCAAACTCTAAAAGGATCTGTCGAAGCCACAAGGCTTCCTGACTTGCATTTTCTGTTGCTCGGTACTTTGCTTCTATGAAAAAATTTCAATATCATGTTTTTTCTTATAGGCCCAAGTGACAGGTCCTAAACCAAGGCTGAAAACACAACTTGCAGTAGACTTCCAATCATCTGGGTCACCGACCCAATTTGAATCAGTGAAACCAACCAATAAAGGAGTCCCCCCTGAACTGTAATGTATCCCGAAATGAACTGTACCACAGACATAACGAAGTATCCTTTTAGTTTATTTCCAATGGCTTTCATGGGGTGTTTGCATATACCGGGAAACAATACCAACAACAAAGGAAAGACTAGGATGGGTATGAGTCAACTATAAGAGGCTACCAACAAACTGATGGTACAGGGTGGCATCAAATTTAGGAGAAGTATAGGTGGCAATAAGATTAGCACCAGAATGGAAGGGAGAATGGAATGGTTTACAATCATCCATGTGAAAGTGACAAAGAAGGTCACAAGCATACTTAGACTAGGAAAGAAAAATTCCTTCATTGGTTTGCAAAACTTGGAGGCCAAGGAAATAGTGCAAAAAACATAAGTCTGTCATTTTAAATTTCTTCTTAAGGCTGGTTTTCACATGGTTTAAAATTTTTAAGTCACTACCAGTAAGGATAAGGTCATCAACATAAAGGAAAAGGATTATGAGATGGATTCCTACTTTCTTGGTATAGACATTAGAATTAGAATGACATCTAGAGAATTCAGTGTCAATAAGAAAGTTGTCCATTTTGGCATACCAAGCTCGGGGATCTTGCTTAAAACCATAAAGAGATTTCTTAAGGTGACAAACAAGGATAGAGTCAGTTTGGACATATCCATGAGGTTTTTCCATGTAGATTTCTTCTTGAAAATATCCATGCAAGAAGGCTGATTTAACATCCATCTGATGGACCTCCCATTTATGTGAGGTAGCAAGGGAAAGAAAAAGGCGGATGGAATTCACTTTGGATATAGGGGAAAAGGTTTCATTATAGTCAATTCCTTCAACTTGGGAAAATTCTTTGGCAACTAACCTAGATTTATGTATTTCAACACTTCCATATGATGCATAATTAGTTCTATAGACCCATTTACATCTGACAAGTTTTCTTCCTTTTGGAAGAGGTACAAGATCCCAAGTATCATTGGCCATTAAAGAACAATACTCTTCATTCATTGTTGTATCCCAATCTGGATGACCTGAATCTTCTGCAAATGTCTCTGGATCACAAGTCTCTGAAAATTGATCCAAAAGAGAAGAGACTCGCTGGAACTATGAACATGTCTGACGCTGATCTGAAGGATCACCGAGAAGATCACCAACTGCTTCTCGTGCTGAACAGAACCATCTAGGAAGTTGTGGAGTTGGTGCTAGTTCAGGTTCAAAGGAATCATCTGGAGGAAGGTGAGAAGGTAGAGGTGGATTTTCATCCTCACTGTCATCATCTAAAGAAGAAACCAAAATAGGAACAAAATAAGGAACAAAAACCAAAGATGGATTGTAGGCCGAAGAAGGCACAATCGTCGAATTAGGCTTGCAAGCCAATATATTTTCATCAAATTTAACATCTCTTCTAATAATAATTTCATTATAATGTGGTTGAAGAAGTCTACAACCTTTTAAATCTTCATAATAACCGACAAATATACACTTCTCACTTTTAGACTGCAATTCTTTCCTTTTCTCATCAGGAATGCGAGCCCATGCTATGCTGCCAAATAAAGGAAAGTGAATTACATTTGGTTTAATTTTAGTCCAAGCTTCTTTCAATGTTACATTTGGATTCCCTGTGTAGTGCAGTAACTTGTAAAATTATTGTTCACATATTCACCTCCATTATATGTTCTTAACTTTTGAATTTGATGTCTAGATTGCTTTTCTACAAGGTCCTTGTAGGACAAAAACTTGTCAAAAACTTCACTCTTAAGTTTTAATAAGTAAACCAAAGTATGTCTGGAAAAGTCATCAATGAAAGTCAAGAAATACTTGCACCCAAAAAAGGAAGGAGAAGAGAGTGGACCACACAAATCACTATTAAGAAGATGCAAAGGGCCCGAGGCATGCCAAGAGGCGCGTTTGTGAAAACTGTCTCAATGATGTTTCTCAAGAACACAACTGACATAGACACCATATCTACATGAAACAAGAGGAAGACTAGTCACCATCTCTTGATTACATAGTTGTTGCAATGAACGATAGTTTATATGACCAAACCTCTCATGCCAAAGTTTTCTCAAGTCGTCACTATCAACAACAAAAAGTGATGAAAAATATGATGATCCAAAGTTGTCAAACTTGTACAACCTGGTAATATCATCAACAATTCCAATTGCAATAACATGCTTAGGATATTTTAGAACTTTGATTACAACTTGGTGAGGTGAAAAGCCTACAGTTTTACCTTCACCTGAATGAGTGATTTGATATATTGATAGAAGGTTACAATAAAGACTTGGAACACATAATACGTCATTGAAACGACCGTTTTCTACTTGAATTGTTCCAGATCCTTCAACACTAAGAGATCTATCATCACCAACAAATATTTTCTTGGTGTTACATTCATTTAGAGAAGAAAATATGTCTCTATCCTTAGCCAGATGATAATATGCTCCAGAATCAATAAGCCACTCATCAAAAGAAGATGTAGAAGTTGCATTGAAGGAGAAACCAGAAGCACAAAGTGCATGTCCATGAGAAGAAGAAGAATAAGTAGAATCGATACCAATTTTGTGATTCTTCATCGCTGCTTCTAAAGCTGTCATCTTCTTGAAACATTTGGACTCATCATGACCATATTTATCACAAAAGTTGCAATGTCTGTTAGTCTTCTTACTTTTATATTTTTCTCCTTTGTCACCATTAGGAGCGGAAGATGTCCGAGTGGGTTTGGGACCCTTATATTACTTGTTGTTGTGGCAAGGATGTTGCTTCCTAGGATTCTTGGGTTTATCTTTCTGATGGACGACTAAATATTTGTTGGAGATACCTGCAGTGCTGATCACTCCAAGTTGTACAAGCTTATCTTTCCCTCTAATCAAAGCATCACAAAAGTTCTCAAGAATGGGTTTTTTATAAGATGTCCCTAGAGCCTCTTGCATGGAATAAAAGGTATATAAAAACACAAAATATGCACTACCTAGCATAGAAAGAATAAGATAGATGCAACGATCTTCTTCTATCTTTATCTTACATTCTCCACATAAAGTTCTGAGTGTTTTAAACTTAGATAGATAGTCTTCAATGTAAGAAAAAACATTTGGACTTAAAGTCGGTACTTGATTTTCTAATTGTTGTGCTCAAATAATATTTTGTTTACCAAACACAGATTCAATCTTGTCCCAAGCTTCTTTGGGTTGATCAATTGATTGTATTTGGAACCTTAAATCGGGAGAGATGGAAATTTTGATTAATCCACGTGCTTCATCATTCCTCTTATCCCATTTTTCTTTCTTATTAACATCATTTGGGTGTTGTTTCATTTCCCAAGGTAATCTGGTACAATCCTTTACTTCTTAATAAATCCTCCATATGGGATTTCCATTAGAATTAGTTGGTGCTGGTAAGAAAGAGATTACTTGTAGAAGCCATATTAAATATGTAGATAACATGGATTTAAAAACTGAAACTGATGATCTCGAAGGAAATATCTCAAAAATTTAGGTGGTTTAAAAACAAACGGCACTAAAAACAGACTTCGGATGTGAGATTTATTCCCTTTTTAAAAGAAGGCATAAATGGTAACCAAAGGACCACGTGGTGGTGTAAGTTTCTTTATGAAGTGACCCACTTTTATAAAGAGAAGTGAGGATCACTTTTACAATGAAGTTACTTTATAAAATAAAAGCTGCATGCAAAATAAATAACTCTAAAATAAAATATTAAATCTATTTATAGTGATTCACTTTTATAATTGAAGTGAAATACACTTTACAATTTAAGCATGAACTTTTTCAAAAGAAGTAACAAAAAGAGAGACTTGAACTCAAGACCTCTTACTTAATAAGGAAACTTTTAACCAAATGGTCTAGCAAAACATATTGTAATGCTTAGCAAGAGGATTGTTGTTTTTTTTGATGGCCTTGGAGAGCATGCTAAAAAAAAACTCTTTTCACACAAGAAAAAATCTTCGCTTCTTGATGACAACAAGGGTTAGATCTCGGTTAGCTTACCCGAAAGATGCACATTTTCCTATTTGTTTCTGATTTGCCGAGATCGCACAAGGCATGGGGAAAAGAGCATATGAAGATCTAAAATATTAGCAACCCAAAAATAAATAATATAAAACTGAAATAAAACCAAAATAATACTTTGCAAAAATTTTAAATATGCGTTTTCAGGCTTTATACCTCCAGATCTGACTGAAATGGTCATATCTTGGGCAAACAAAAACCTTTTCGAGTGAAACAAAAAGTGTTCCTGATTGAAACGAGTGCTCCATAAGAAATGAAACAATCCTCTCATCCCATAAATGTATGTAAATGAAAAAAATGGAGATGAGGAAATCGAGGTCACGATATCGATCTACAATAGGAGCAGGTTTTCAAACATGCTCTAATACCATGTTCAACAACACAAGTATTCCAACAGAGGAAGAACACCTTCAATAACCACTCACACAACCAGATCAAATATCAACACACCGATGCTCTAACGTGGTAAAACCCCTATGGGGAAACATCCACGACCCCAACCAACACGACCACTTGGAGCAGTTTATTAATGAAAAAGAAAAATATTATAGAGAGATTTTATAAGAGATTTTCTCGAATCAATATTTGGAAAATGACTTTGTAAAATCACCCTCCATGCTATTTAAATAGAGATCATCGACCAATCAGGTGTTAATCCACATATCAATGGTCATTAAGATCAAGGAGAATATGAATCGTCTTATCACTCTATGTCGGGAACATATCGTGACCGTCGAATTTCCTAACTACACATGCACACTAATACATACTAAAGAAACACACTAAGAAACACACTTTTACCTAACGAAACATTAGACCAACTTGTAGATCTTAACTAACTCCTAAGTGTCTAAATATCCTAACAACATGCGAGCTACAGATGGAAATGACATGACAAGGACTATCCATCTATGAGAGCTTTGCATGTATTTTCAATGTCCTTCACTCTCTTTTTCTGAAATCAACTTCAAGCTTCATGAACACTACTCTGGGGCTTCATAACTACTTAACCACTTTTCCAGTGCTTCTTGTAGAATTCTTCATAGCATCTTCCCATGACGGTCATGCTTAAAGCTATGCCATAAGTGGACCACTTTGGAGAATTCTTCAAATATGCCCTTCACTTCTAGAGACTTACAAACTTTGTTTGGGGCTTGTTCTAGGGTTGACATCAATGACAACCAACTTTCCAAAATTGACATCAATGACAACTAACTTTCCAACATTAGTGGTAGGTCCCAATTTGGAAAATTGGGGTCTGGAACCTTCTAGAGCTATTTTGAGGAATTAAACAACCTTTTTGCAATTACATCATCCAAATCTTGTTCACACACCCTTAGTGTTGATCTACACACCGAGACCTTTCCAACGGTGCAAACATCACCTCAATCAGAGCTTGTATGAAAAAGTTATGCCTTCTGCAAGTCGACCTACCTTGTTGACCACCATGGTACGCGTGGATTCCATGGAAACCCCCATTACTCGGGCATATGGGACTAGACATGTGTGTAATTTCAAGACGATTCTAGAAGTTCCATTCCTTATCAATATTGGGTCGCTAGGAGGATAAGGGATTCCATTATTTAGAATTGTACTTGTTACAATTGAGTATATCAGCTAGCAATGATATTTTGAAAGCATAAATGAGGAGGAAAACAGTATGTAGTAGTCATATAGGCCATAGTGTCAAAGGAAACTCCACAATGAGTGCCTCTTTCTTTGTATTTGCATTTCCATAACCAAATAAAAGATAGAAGAGCATAATCCTCACCTTCTAAATGGGTTTTATCCTAACTTGGGTTTCCCATGATATATCTTATATTCATTTAAGTGTGGATGGTGTGTTCTTTTTCTCATTCCTTTAATTTTTCTATTTCAATTATTTCATAAATTCAAGAAAAACTAATAATTAATTAATATGTGATCTAAGGAAAATTTGTTTACATAGACTAAGATTCCAAAATATTATAAGATTTGTTGGGATGAACTATTCCATTGGAATATCCACAACAATTTATAGATTATATTATTGAAATTCATAATGTTGCAATTTTTAATAGATATGGTGAGCATGATGGAATTGTAGTTAATTCTATGGAAGAGAATGACATTGATATTATTGAGAAGTTAGGGATAAATAGGTTGATCCATGCCACCTTTTTTTCATGGTTGCATTGATATTATTGATAATTAAGGGATAAATAGGTTGATACATGACACCTTTTTTTCATGGTTGAGAACACACCCATGTATAATATCTATCAAGGTATTCATGATGTAACTCTTATTGATAAGTCATAAAAACCCCTATACAAATTCACAAAGACAAGTATTTTCTTTGATATTTTGTTGTTGGTTAACTTGAAGGTATTGAACCATATTTTTAACACATGTAAGATAGATTCTAAGGTATGGAAGATAATTATTTGAATATATATGATTTTTTGTCTCTTTTTCATAATTGTAATATACATGATGTAATTCTAATATACATGATTTTTTAATTGTGTTCCCTTATGAAAGACATAGGAATTGAGTATCAAACAATTAATTCATGTCCTAATGATTACATTATATATTATGGACAACATGCAATAATGTTTCAATTCCACATAGGTGGACTTAGTAGATATCCAACTAATTATGCAAAAAATAATGTTCACCACAAGGTTCTTCATCATATGCCCATAATATCATGTCTCCAACAATTGTTCACGTGCAAAAACATAACATGATTTATGGATTATCATCCACACAAGAGAAATGAAGATGGTGTTATGATAATGCCTAGAGATGGTTTGGAATTTCGAAACATCAAGGAAATGAGGTCATTTTTTAAAGAATAACCTCATAATGTTAGAATTTTAATGGCAACTAATGGTGTGAATCCATCTAAAGATCTCAGATCCATTTACTTGGCTTGGCTAGTTTTTGTTATAAATGATAAGATTCTTCCTTGGATGTCAATAAAGAGGGATCATGTAATGTTGGCATTAATTGTTCCAGGTATTTAATTTTAGGAAAGTTCACAACACACCATTTTTTTGGGTTACACATTTTGTATGTACAAGGAATTACTTTTTTATGTTTTCAAATAAATATGTAATTACCATGTTAGAGATATGGATGTATGTCTTGATCCTTATATTAGTGTACTTTTAAAGTTATGGGATAACATAACTATGTATGAAATATCCAAATGAATAGGTCAAAACAATTTCAATTCCGTGGAATACCTGCATGGAGAATTCATGATGTCTTGTGGATAACACATTTTTGTGGTGTCCATTCGATGTAGCTTGGGTGGTTGGGAGGAATGGCTGTTATCCTCCCCACCCAAGTTCAATTACTTGTAAGTGACATGTGATTTCCTTAATGGGTTTGTTAACACTTGGTATTTTCTTTGGGTTGCATCAAAGAAACCCCAAGGTAACTATTTCAACTAGCTTTAGATTGTATTATGACCTATACAATCAAAGAGGGCTCTCTCAAACAATAAAAAGGATTTCACACTCAAGAAATATACAATAATAACACTCAGAGGTCAGATTTTGATATAAGATAGGTTTTTTTTTGTTTGTTTTAAAAAGATGTAGGAAAAGTAAGAGAGAAAGTACCATTGGGAAATGGAGTCAATATTTGAAAACGAATGAAAATGATGATTGGTAGGTAGAAATTTCCAGAGGAACAAAGGATAAGTTAGGTGATGAACGTTCAGTTTTGAGTTTGGTTGTGTAGGGTGGAAGAGGAAAAGAAACATATAATAGAATCAGGGAACCATGAAAGATGAATTCTGACCTAGTTAAGAAGAAAAACAAAGTTTAAATCACTTGATTCTAAAGCACCATTAGATGAATTATGGACCCTTTAATTATCCAATTTAAACAGAATAAAATGAAGATGAAAGTAAGGACACAAGAAGTACATACAAATATAAGAGTACAATCTTCATACCACCACCATTAGAATCTTTTTCATAAAAAGTTCAGGACTTCTGCATTTGTATTTCGTTCATATTCAAAGAATATTACAATAAGGATCAAAATGACTATACTTTCTTCCAACCTCGCCCCTCTTTGCACCTTAAAAGTGCTCAAATATATAGATAACTATCATATTCTAGCCTAAGGAGGTCAAAATCCATCTTTACCAAAAATAAAGAGTTGTTACAATACCTTAGGAAATAATATTTGTCAAAAATCTGTTCATATCCTACTATCTAGGGTTTGGTTTTTGGCCATCTAAAAATGTGCCAAATGAATATAAAATCATGGGATCTGATAGGAGTGTATGAAAGATTCAATATCCATATCAATTTTGGATCCACCTTGCTGAGTTGGAGGACCATCAAGTTGAATTTCAAAGTTTCTAGAACTCTGTCAACAAATTTGGCTTGGAAAAATTCTGGAAAATAGGCCCCAAAGATCATTTCATATCTTCCAAATAACAACACTTGAGTAAAAAACAAAAGAGGTTTTTGAAAATTCTTCTCCATATCCTCAAAATATGTGCCCAAAGATGATGACTAAAACATGAAAACATTAAATGCTAAAATATGGAAAAATGGACCGTAAAGATTCATTTGAATCTCTCAAACTATGACACCTGTGTAAAAAGTTAGAGAGGTTTTTGTTATTGAGATCATGCTTGAAGAAAATATCTCTGGGTTTTTCCAAACTCATCTCCAGTTGTTCATAATGCGATCTTGAAGTTGACTTCAAAAACAATCATTCTCAAAACTTGCGTAGCACACTTGATTTTTCTTGAAATCTGTGCAACTTCTGGTGGTAGAAACTTGCTAGATACCTGTACTTATTTCAAAACTATATTATCATCACCTCCCTCTATTATTTCTAATCATGTGTGCCTACAACATTTGCGTAGCAAATTTGGGCTACTACTGCGCAAGTGCTACCTACAACATTTGTGAAGCAAACTCCATCTTGTTGCAATTTGTGCAGATCTGGGTGGAAGCAAATGATTGGGAACCTTATTTACCTCAAAAATTATTCCTTTCACTTCATGATGTACTTTTTAATCATATGATCCTACAACATTTGCGTAGAAAAAAATTGCTACACAAATGCTGCGTATGACAATTTATCAGTCGGAACAACAATTGTTCCTAGAAAATGTTTTATGTTGTCACCCTTGTGAAAAGCATTTTCTAACATCAAATGCATGCTTCCCACAATGTCTATGAAATAAAAAAAAACTTGGGATGACCTCTTACCCTTTTAATTCCTTGTCTTTCATGATGGTGTAATATGAAATAGACACAAAAACCTTTTAGACTCAGACCTATGACTTGAATCTCCTTCGACATGCATATTTCCATTGATTTGATCAATGGCATAAGGCATTTAAATCACCTTATGAAACAAAAAAAACTCACTGTATATCATTTAGGAATGTCGTGGTCTTCCCAAGACCAAGACATGACTCTGAAAAGTTAGAAAAAATCTTTAACCCTACACCCAAAAAAAAAGATGCTAACATTTGGCTCCAATGGGGATGCTATCCTCCCTGTGAGGTAGAAAATAACAATAGACCATGTGCCTGACCATTGGGATGTTCCCAAACCACATCTAAAACTTGCAAACTGATGCTAAAAATCACACATTTCTCACTGCAAACTGGAAATTGTACACTACTGAAGCAGAAACTGAAAAATGATGCAAACTAAAGACGAAAGATGCTCAATGTTGTGAGTTTATTCAGGAAAACACCTACTTTAATGTGTTGAAAACAACTGCATAATCATTTGAAATGAAACTTCCAATGTAACCAGACAAGCATCTTGTCCATTGGATGGATTTTTTGTATGTGTTTCCTTAGGGGCAAAATAGAAAACCCGCTTACTGGAAACTCATTGAAAAACTTGAAAAAAAAATCAATATTTACAAAATATGAAAAATTGGGCCCACTTACTGACTCCAACAAGACTGCAAAAGGATCCTTATAGGAAATAAAACTGACTTCATGGAATTGCAAAAAACTCTCATCCTGTATTAGCCCTCAAACCAGATTCCTATTACCATGCATTTCAACTTGATGGCTATCATGAAGGGATGAAAATTTTGATTAAATTACCGCAATGAAACCCCTACTGGAAAAAAAATCATATCTGGTTCTAATACTAGCTGACCATCATCTTCATTTCTAGTCTTACAACTAATCAAATAATGAAAACTTTGACTGCAGAAACCATCCAAATAACTAACTATTAGATCATTGAAAATCCGAGAATGTTGTTGTTGATTTATACTATTGTCAACTTTCTCCAGTAAGCCTATATGACCTTGCATTAGTTCATACTCCTTTGCTTCATTAATGATCTTGAAATTTTCTCTCAACAATTTAAACGAAGCAAATATTAAAGGCATAAAATTTTCATTAGCAAACTCACTATTTTCCTCATGTTCTTCATCGTTGTCATAACTGGAAAATGCATGATGATTGTCTTCATCTGACTGCTAAACATAATCATTTCCTAATGCAATAGGATGCCCTAGAGAGTCAATATCATAATCATCATCATATTCATCATATTTAGGTAGATCAAAAAACTCTGCAATGTCATCAAACATGAAAATTGGGACAACAACTTGCCCTTCAACAAGATGATCTATAGACTCACTCTCATGAAATTCTTCACTAAAAATTTCAAAACAATTCATGGTGTAATCAACTCTCTGCTCATGATGAAAAGGATCAAAATTCAAATCAGCAGCAAAACAATTTGGGCCAACAAATTCTTCTTCAATAGGTGGAATATAATCTTCTGAAAAAACAACAACATTAAAAACTTCAAGAGAAGGCATGATATTATTAACCCTCTGCTCAAGATTTAAATCAACTTATTTTTTATCATGTTCACTCTCATATTCTTCAAAATCCAACTCTTTGTCCTCAATCTGATATGGAAGATTTCCACAAACTTGAAGGTTATCTTCCACTTTATGTGCATCAAGAAACATCTGTTGCAAGGACATAGACTTCTTTTCCATGAGAAGAAAATACGGATCTGGATGAAAGGATGTTGCATAACACAACATAGCAACAAATTCTGAGGGTTGAATTCCCTTAGGCATCTTCTAAGACAAACCAAAAAACCTTCTGCTGAACATAGAGACTATTTCATTTCTCTGTCTCTTCATGGCACAAAACTCAGAAAGGTTATGATCCAATGATTTTCTCTCAGCCCAAAATTTCAAAAAGAATTCTTTCATTTCCTCCCATGAGCTGATAGATTTAGGTTGTAAATGTCTAAACCGGTATTTGGAATCCCCTTGCTGTGATTGAGAAAAGTATCTCATACAAATATCATCATGTTCAATATCAAAAAGTTATATGAAATGCTCAAAGTCTTGAAGATGTTTTTCATCTATAAGGTTACCAAGTTCCCCATCAAACATAGGAAGGGATTTATAATGCTTTGCAGGAAAATTATGAAGTATAGAAGGCAATTTCACAGGTGTATATCTCTACTGAATCTTGGAAGGTGTGGGATTAGGTACAAGAGGAAATACATCAATTTTGATCACATAAGGCTCATCAGATTGAATATGATCATCATTAAAATCTTGTTTAAGATCAACAATATATGAGGAAGATGTATGTACAATCTTCAATGAAGTATATACAATAATGGATATCTCATGATCATCATTTGATTCATATGTATGATCTTGTTCAAGCTCATCAATGCAAGAATAATATATAGTTTTCAAAGAAGGGTATTCAAGTGCAGATTTATGGTCTTCATTAGAATACATTAGTTAAATAAAAATTCTTTTAACATGTTCATTTAAGGACAAGAGGTAATTGATGAAAATGAATAAGATGTCTTGGAAAAAATGTGTACTTTGATTCCTGAATCTTTTTCCTTTCATGTCTCTGTTGAATGATCTCATCCTCCAATGGAGTCTTTTGAATCTGATTTCAATTTGAATGGAGTTGCCAGGTGAAAGGTACAACCTCTTGTGTATGATCATTGTTCACCATCAATAATCAGTTCTAAATCATTGTCATTCTTCTCCTGGGGAAAATGGATCCTTCGCTCCCCAACAATGGTGCCAAAATGTTAACACTTGGTATTTTCTTTGGGCTGTATCAAATAAACCCCAAGGTAACTATTTCAACTAGCTTTAGATTGTATTATGACGTATACAATCAAAGGGAGATCTCTCAAAAAATCAAAAGGATTTCACACTCACAAAATATACAATAATAACACTCATAGGTCAGATTGTGATATAATATAGGTTTGTTTTTGTTTTAAATAAATGGTAGGACAAGCAAGGGAGAAAGTACCATTGGGCAATGGAGTCAATATTTGAAAACGAATGAAAACAATGATTGGTAGGTAGAAATTTCCACAGGAACAAAGGATAAATTAGGTGATGAAATTTCATTTTTGAGTTTGGTTGTGTAGGGTGGAAGAGGAAAATAAACATATAACAGAATCAGAGCACCATGAAAAATGAATTCTGACCTAGTTAAGAAGAGAAATAAAGTTTAAATCACTTGAGTCTAAAGCACCATTACATGAATTCTAGACCCTTTAATTATCCAATTTAAACATAAGAAAATGAATATGAAATTAAGGACACAATAAGTACATACAAATATAAGAGTACAAACTTCAGACCACCACCATTAGAATCTTTTTCATAAAAAGTTCAGGACTTCTGCATTTGTATTTCGTTCAGATTCAAAGAATATTAAAATAAGGATCAAAATAACTATACTTTATGCCAACCTAGCCCCTCTTTGCATCTTCAAAGTTCTCAAATATGTAGATAAATATCATATTATAGCCTAAGGAGTTCAAAATCCATATTTTCCAAAAACAGATAGTTGTTACAATAGCTCAGGAAAGAATATTTTCCAAAAGTATGCTCATATCCTACTATCTAGTGTTTGATTTTTGACCAACTAAAAATGTGCGAACTGAAAATAAAATCATGGGATCTGATAGGAGGGTATCCAAGCTTCAACATCCATATCATTTTTGGATCCACCTTGCTGAGTTTGAGGACCATCAAGTCGAATTTCAAAGATTCTAGAACTCTGTCAACAAATCTGGCTTGGCGAAATTCTGGAAAATAGGCCTCAAAGATCATTTCATATCTTCCAAATAATAGCACCTGTGTAAAAAATAAAACATGTTTTTTAAAATTCTTTTCCAGCTCCTTGGAATCTGTGCCCAAAGATGATGACTAAAACATGAAACCATTAAATTCTAAAATATGGAAAAATGGACCGTAAATATTCATTTGATTCTTTCAAACTACGCCACCTGTGTAAAAAGTGAGAGAGATTTTTGTTGCTGAGATCATTGTTGAAAAAAACCTCTCTGTGTTTTTCCAAAATCCTCTCCATTTTTTTAGAATGCGATCTTGATGTTGACTGCAAAAACAATCATTCCCAGAACTTGCGTAGCGCACTTGATTTTTCTTGAAACCTATGCAAATTCTGGTGGTAGCAGCTTGCTAAAGACCTGCACTTATTTAAAAACTATATTCTCATCACCTCCCACTATTCTTGCTAATCATGTGTTCCTACAACATTTCCGTAGAAAATTTGGGCTACTGTTGCACAAGTGCTACCTACAACATTTGCGTAGCAAACTCCATCTTGTTGTAACTTGTGCATATCCAAGTGGCAGCAAATGATTGGGAACCTATATTTACCTAAAAAATCATATGCCTTTCACTTCATGCTGTCCCTTTTAATCATATGAGTCTACAACATTTGTGTAGCGAAAACTTGCTACACAAATGCTGTGTATGACAGTTTATTAGTAAGAATAACAACTGTGCCCCAAAAATGTTTTATGTTGTCACCCTTGTGAAAACCATTCTCTAACATCAAATTCATGCTTCCCACAACTTATATGACATAAGAAAAAACTTGGGATGACCTCTTACCCATTTTATTCCTTGTCTTTCATGATGGTGTATTATGAAATAAACACAAAAACATTTTAGACTCAGACCTATGACTTGACTCTCCTTTGACATGCATATTTCCATTTATTTGATCAATGGCCTAAGGTATTTAAATCACCTTATGAAACAGAACACATTCACTATGACTCATTTAGGAATGTCTTGGTCTTCCCAAGACCAAGACATGACTCTGAAAACTAAAAAACAACCTTTAACCCTACACCAAAAACAAAGATGCTAATAGGTTTATAAGCTACTCTTGGTGTTGAGTATGTTGCTCCTGTTGTTGATAAATCAATATCCCACTAATCCTGGCCTCCCCATGTTCTCTCTCAGATTTAGGGGGGAGGGGGTTCCATGGATGTAGCGAGCTACTGGTATTCGATGTCGTGAACTACATGTTAAAAAACACATTTTTATTGTATGTAAGTGAAATTTAACTTTATATATCCTCTACTACTTCATGTACTTTTAAAAATATTTTGTTATTATCTATAAACATTTTTCCATATCTTGCGATTCTTCAAACAAAGGGTAAATACGAATGTTGAGTATGTGGCCCCAAAACAATATCTAGACATTAAAGAGGTTTAGAAAAGTAGGTGTATAATGAGTATAACCATTTCCTTCCTAGGAACCATAGGTATCTAACTACCAACAAAAAAATTAGTTAATGGGCATGAAGAGGCTGGTAAAAAACCATCAATAATGATGCCTCAACTATGGAAAAATGACTTTGAGAAGAATCATGGTAAACAATTGTTTTTGGTCGCATCCATATTTGTTACTTTTTCTAGTTCTGTTTTATATTTTTTTTTCGATTTTTTGTAATAAAAATTATATTTCCATTTATGTTTCCCAAATGTTATCAAGGTAGGCTTCCAGAAGGTATGAAATGATACTTCATCCAATGAACAGTCGGTTTCCATACTATGAGAACCTAGAAGTAGCTCATTTCTTTAACACAATGCATATTGGAAAGAATTTCACCTAATACATATGGAAAATTTTAGACGAGAGGAAGAACAAAGACAAAATTTCTAAAGTTACTAGTGACATTGAGGAAACCAACATAATGCAACATTTGAATTATTCTTATAGTGATGGAAAACTTACCAATCTTCCATGGTTATTAACAAAGCATGAGAGGAATGTTGTAAACTAGGTTATACATAAGATTAAATGTCCCACTAGTTTTTCTTTGAACACAAATAATCTATTAATGAAGAAAGGTTATTTTGGTAGGTTGGATAAATTTCATGACTACCATATCTTTATTAAAGTTTGTAATTTCTAATATTTATCATCTTAACATATATATACATTATTTGTTAGTAATAGATGTTCATTTCTAATAAAAAATAAATGATAATGATTCCTTCCTTATTACAATATGTTCTACCTATCTCTCTCCCAATTAGCTTTGAAAATAACATAAATCAATTTATATATGATCTTGACAAGTACATGAGATAAGTAAAAAGTTATAATTGAAATGTTACTTGCAGAACTTGTTGTGATTTGATTTTCTTGCATTGCATAACTTTGTGTTGACACATGTGATTTCTTTGCACTTTTAGGTGGTTGTCATCTAAATAAATCCATACAGTAGATATCAAGTATTTGAAAAGGTAAATTACTCATCTAATGTGTGAAATGAAAAAGTATCTACCTCCAAGATTTTCTAATGCACAAGAACATTGCCCCATACACCTAGTCAAGGAGATTGATATATGTGGACCCATAGACACAAGGTTAATGTGGTTGGTAGAGAGGTACTTGAAGGAATTTAAGATTTTTCTTAGAAAAAGATAATGTGTACAGGGCCCAATGGTTGAAGGATATATGTTATATATGTAGATAGTGTATATTAGTGAGTATGTACCCCAGATAGTGGGTGATATTAATGTGCTTCTTCTCTGGTATGACAATTCCAACAACAGTTGTAAGAGGGGGTGTTGTCGGGGAAAGGTATATAAAGAGAAGTGAAAGGTATTATATTTTACTGTAATTACTATCTTCATACAAATATTTTAATCTTTATTGGAACCTACTTCTATTTTTATTTCGTCATCTAGGTCGTTAAGAGTGGGATGCATTACATTTATACATTGCAAATAATCTTTGACTGGATCAAGCTTGGATAGAAATATGTAATTGATTTTACCATAGTCCTTTATCATGGAGTGGGATGGTAGATTTGAGTAGAAGAGATAACATGGATACTAATAAAAAAATTCAAATAGAAGGAAATCGATATAGAATATGGTGCAAAAGATAGAAAGGTAAGCATTTCCCAATGATTTTTAGTTTTTAAATCACCTTTTTGTGTTGTTTTTTTTGTCCATCAAATTATCTCATACACATATTTATAAATTCATTAAAATGAATTTATAACATGTTGAGCACGTAGGTTAAACATCACAAATATATATGGTGCGATGACATGAAACATTGCACCTAACAATTGGATGATAAGAAAAACACTTGTGGTAATGACATAATTGCAATTTTCTAGGTTGGTAATATTTCCCACAAGGGTGAAAAACATCTAATCATATTTTATTTGAGATACCATGGCTATTTGGAAGATATATTGGATATAGACTTCATTTCCTTCAAAGTAGTTCCCTTTAAGGTCAAGTGCTACAAACTATTTCTACAAGGTGATGAAAGGACCACTACTAGTCACGATAATGGATTTACCATGAATAATATTATTGGGTATGAGTTGAGTATAGAGCCCTATGTACTTGCAAGTCAATGTGATAAACTCTTTTATTCATAGTTTCTAGGTAGAGAAGGTTGATAATATTTTATTATATTTGATCCAAGAGGAAGGCCTACAAATTATATTCCAAAAGAAGATGATCATGAGGAAGACAAAGACGATACATGAGATAGGGAAGAAGTGTTGGACAAAGAGATCCATGAACTTGACCATCCAGTCATTGGCTCACATCCTATGCATCATTTTGTTGATGATGAGTTATTGCTAAACATCCCAGATGTGCTTATGTACAATCCTTCCAATGATCCTGAATGGTTGGATACAAATTCTAATCTTGATGGGTTAGATATTGAATTGGACGAAGTTCAACATCAATATGAGAAGGATATGTAATAAATATACTTTAACAAAGTGAGCTTGTTCAAACTAAGTACTCTTATTATTTGGGATCTCAATATGGTCTAATTCCCTTCTAATTTTTCTATGATATGATGATTTCCCCTTTTGATTTAGATATTAATGATGATTTCCCCTTATTTATTTAATTTCCTTCTTGATTTAGATATTAATAGTGAATAAATTCTCACACATATATGTGACTTGGATAGATAATTGAATTACATAAATGGATATTCATTCGTATTCTTTGTTATGTCACTCTATCCATCCTTTGGGCATTTGAAGTTCGTATTATTTTATGCAATCTTGATAAATGGATTGTTTGTTGTCATTTCATCTATTTCAATGGTCTTCGTTCCTTCACTAGAATCAATTATAACAATCTTATTTGTATTTATATTTCTATTTTTAACCTTTTCTAACATTTTCTTCATCTATGATTACAACATTTTGTGTATATTACCATCATAATCTAAAACTAAATTACAATATAAATGATATGTACTCGATCATGTCATTTATCTACAAATTGAAACAATTTTTTGTCCAATACTAGTTGGGTGGTTGGTGGAGGATAATTGGGGTCATGTTCCACACATTAACTAGATCAATATGTGAGTACTATTGCATCAATGCATACTAATCAATATAGTTAACCAACATCATAGAAGCCTATCTAATGTTCTTAGTGTCTTATGGGATTTCATAGATAATGCATCATGGGTGTGTGCCACTTTCTAATCTACATGTTATGTCCTTGATAAGAGGACACTTATCCAGGCATTAAGAATAATACACAATTACTCTAGGATGGTTGGATCGTTTATAACCATGACAACATGTCATTTTCTTCCCACCATACAATTATTTTTTGTGTTCATATCAAAGTAAAAAATAATGCTAGTAGGTACAAAATTCACATCTATTATTAATCACATACTTGATTTTTCAAATCACATAATAAAATAATGACATATTCAAGTATAGATCTCCATTATTTATTTATTTTTTATTTTTTTTGTACTGGGGGAATCGACAACTCATGATTCTCATACTCGCGTGACACGGGGTCGATCCCCGTCAGCTAGCACTATAACCCTAGGTGAAACCACCCAACCCGCAAGAATGGCGCACGAGTAAATCCGGGTGAGAATCGAACATGAGACTTCATTTTACAAATTTCCTTCCATTTACACGACACTTACCAATCCGTCTACACCCATGCGGGTTGTATAGATCTCCATTATTAAATATCATATTGTAGTGTAAATATTTTCAATTAACCCCTAAATAATCACAAATACCCCTAATTGACCCCTAATTATCCCTAATTGAACCCTACTTAACCTTTGTTTACACAAAATTCCACCATATTACACATAATTAACCATTGATTACCCCTAAATAACCCTTAGTTAACTCCTAATTAACCCTACTTATCGATAATTACTAGGAATTACCTCGAATTTCCCCTAAAAGATGCCTATTTAGCCTCAATGACCACCATTTGACCCATAATTACCTTGAATTACCAAATATGTAACCCCATATTAACTCTTTATTACCCCTAGTTGACCCCTACTTAACCTCTAATTACCCCAAATCCTCCCTATTTACGCCTTATCAACCCCCTAATTACCACTAATTGACCCTTAACTAACACATAGTATTATATTGTGTGAGAGCTAAATTATGTCCATAGTGCCCAAATTAGTTACAACATATATAGTGTTACAGTACATATATGACCGTAATATGACCCAAATGTATGAGCCATATTATGATCCTAAGGCCCAAATTAGATAACTATGTTGCTAGACATATATGGTCCTAATTCGTATATTGTGATTATAGGGGTCTAATGTACAATCATAGAACTCTTACATATAGCCTCGGGACCCTAGGCTCCACTTTGTGCTCTAATATGGGAAGTAATATTTCGATGCTCTTTTCACTTTACGTGAAATATTTCATAGGCTATATCTAAAGGTTGTTTCCGTATTGAAAAACCTTAGATAAGAAATCAAAGATGATGTTCAACCCATAGTCATAAAAGTAGAGGGTAGGATCTTACAACTATCACTTAGCCTTTGGGTTTACCATCTTCCTCAATCAACCAACCCCTTGGAACTTGGGAGTCAATTGCTCCATGAGACATTAAATTTCTTAAAAATTAATTTGGAAGGAGTTTAGGTTAATGCATACAACACCCAATCCATTGAGAAAAAAAAATTCTCACTTTCAACCAAGATGTTTCTCAATGAGGATTCACTCTTATTCAAATAGAGGATCTTAAGAAAGCATGAACGTAAGTGGTATCAAGTAGGAAATATATCAAATTTGTTGTTATTTACAAATTATGGTAAAGTATTTGTGGCTTTCTCTGAGTTCAACACATCCACAATCTACTCAATTATATGAGGGGTTGATTGTTTGGTTCATGATGGTCAAAACTCATCACTTTATATGTTTTCCTCTATTGAACACTCAAGATACATTTGGTTTCTTATTAGAATAATATCACCCACCTCATGAAACCATATAAAGAGATTTTATGGAGTCTTTTGACCCTTTTGTGGTCACGATGATGATGACAATGATGATGAAGAGTATGATGAAAATGAGGCCAATAACAATGATAAAAATGATGATGTTGATTATGATGATGAAAATGATAATGGAAACAATGCTAATGATGATGACAATTACAATGATTATCAAGAGTACAATGAAGATGAGTTCAATGACATTGAATATGAGCATGATGATGATGATGAAAACAATACTAATGACAATGATGATGAAGAGTATGATTATAATGATCATCCTCATAATGGTAATCATCATTTTCATTTATTGTCATTCTCATCATGATCATCACCATCATCCTACTCATCATCCTACCTATCATCCTCATCCTCATCATGATTTTTTTCAACATCCTTGTCATCATCATCATCATTGAACTTATTGTCATTGTTGTTTTCACCACATAAAGGTTCAAATTATAATACTAATTAACATATTAGTATAATACACATTAACATATATTAAAATTTATTAACACATATGTTAATATATATTAACATTTAAAAGTATTCATCCCTCCCATAGCACTCTCTCATGTACACTATATAAATCATAAAGTTCACAACAACCCAAACCAAAAAAGACAAAACCTCGACCTTGTACTTTTCTACCATTGTGATGAAGATTAAATATGGGGGTCACGAAGATCGATTTATCATCAATTTTGTGTTGGTAACTGTGAAGCGTGATTATATTCATGATTCATAGGTTTTGTTTTCAACTGCATTTGGACCCCATTTCCTGATGGGGGTTCAGGGGAAACACCCCCGAAGATAATTTTTTGGAAATTTTGCCTTGTAAAATATTGTAATTTCATAGTCAATATAGACCATTCTTATAAGGTCACATATCTAATGATATAATTTATGTTAGGGATTTCCCCCCTAGAAGGAAACTCTCTTTTATGAGGAATTGTATTGCGACTATGTAACTGTGAGTGAATATTGTATTCTAGGAGAGAATATTGTGAGAGAAAGAAGAGGAAGTTGCAATGGGCATGTTGTAGGTTTTATCCCTTCATTTGTTGGATAATAAAAAGGAAGGGCCTAACAATTTCTATGGTGGACATATCCCACACTGGGTGAACCATGCATATCTGTGTCTCTATTGTTTTGTGTGTCTTTTTTGTTTTATTTCCTCATTTGTTTTATTTTATTTCTTCGCGATCTTGTTTTTATAACAACTAATATCAAAGCAAAAGGTAACTATCAGAGTGAAAGGTAACTCACAGGAAAAGAGGGTTCCTGGTTCGAGTGGGAGAAATGGTGGAAGATGGAAAGTTTAAGGTCAAGAAATTTAACGGCCAAAACTACCAGTTATGGAAGATGAAAATGAAAGACTATCTATATCATAAGGATATTTTCCTACCATTGGGTGGAAAATAAAATAAAATGATGAGTATGAAGGAAAGAGAATGAGATATTCTTGACAGAAAGATACTAGGACTAATACATTTGTGCCTGGCAGTGTCGATGGCTTTCAATATTTCAAAAGAAATGACAATGGAGGATCTGATGAAGTAATTGACTAAACGATATGAAAACCCTCGAACTACAATAAGGTATTTCTAATGAAGCGATTATTTAGTATGAACATGTCAGAAGGTGGGTCTGTTTCCGACCATTTAAATGAATTTAATACAGTTACTAATTAGCTAAAGTATGTAAAAGTAGACTTCGATGATGAGGTTAGGGATATTATAATCTTGTGCTCATTGTCATAAATCTGGAACATCTTAGTCATGATTGTAAGTAACTCTGTCTCTGGTTCAAACACTCTGAAATTTGATGATGTTGTTGGTGTTATCCTTAGTGAGTAAATGCGATGGAAAAGCACAGATGAGACATAAGGTAATGGATTGACCATGGAAAAAATGGGAAGACAAAAGAATAAAGGAAAGAGATAAGGGAATCATGATAATTCTAGGAAGGGAAGATTCAAATTCAGAATAGGAAAGATAGAGTGTTGGAATTGTGGGAAGAAAGGACATCTTAAGAAAGACTGTAGAGCTCCAAAGAAACAAAGAGATGGACAGTAGGAGAAAAATCAAGAAGCAAATGTAATAGGTGATGTGTTGCAAGATGCTTTGATTATTTATTTAGATAATGTTACTAAATCTCGGGTAGTATATTTAGGGGATTCATTTCATGCCACACCCCATAGGAAATATTTCCAATATTATTTTCAAGGTGATTTTAGAGAGGTTTATTTAGGTGATGACGAGCCATGTCAAATTGTTGGAATGGGTAAGATACAAATAAGTCAGAAGAATGGAAACCAATGGTTACTGAAAGAGGTGAGACATATACTAGATATGAGAATAAATCTAATTTCAATAGGATAGTTGGTATGTGAAGGATGTATATATACATTTACATATAAGTCATGGAAGGCCACTAAAGGATCACTGGTAATGGAAAAAGAAGAGAAGGTATTTACATTGTATTTATGTACTAGTAATGCTGACTCTTTAATATAATTAGCTTATATAGGCGTGGATACAACATTATGGCATCATAGACTTGGAAACATGAGTGAGAAGGGGATGCATATACTTCACAAAAGTAATTTGCTTCCAGATATTAAACAAGTTGATTTGGATTTATGTGAACACTGGGTTTATGGAAAACATAAGAGAGTGAGATTTATTAGGGTTGGAAAGGAAAGGAAGAGTGAAAAGTTATAGCTTGTGCATACAAATGTATGGGGACTAGTTCAGGTATCATCTATTTGTGGCTCTCATTATTATGTTACTTTTATTGATGATGAAACTAGAAAAAACTTGGGTTAATTTCATTCGACAACAATCTGATGTTTTTGACACTTTTAAGAAATGAAAAGATTTGGTTGAGAATGAGATAGGAAAAAGGTTGAAGTGTCTGAGATCAGACAATGGAGGTGACTACTTCAACAAGGAGTTTGATGATTACTGTTTATACCATGGGATTCATAGAGAAAATATAGTTCCACAAACACCACAAGAAAATGATGTGTCAAAAATGATAAACAGGGCAATCATGGAACATGCAAGGAGTATATGAGATTACATGTTGGGTTTCCCTTGCATTTTTGGGAATATCTTGTATATACTATAGTTTACTTAATAAAAAGAGGGCCTTCACAATGCTTGATGAAATCAAAGAAAATGAATATCCAAAGGTAACAGAAAATCAAAATGTACAACAATAGGAGAAACATGCATATCAAATGCATGCAAGTGTTGTTACAATATCTACCAGGTTAAGTAGACCCCATGAACAATACTCTACTTCATTATATTATTTATGTTGATTGACTCTGGTGAACCAGAAAGTTATGAAGAAGCAAATGTAGATAGACACTAAAAAGAAGTGGGAGTGATGAATGAAAAAGAAAATGGATTCCTTGGTAAACAATCAGACTTGGGACTTGGTTTAGTTTCCTACAGGAAAAAGAGCAATGCAAAATAAATGAGTTTATAGGTTGAAGGAAGAAGTTGGAGGCAAAAAGCGGTACAAGGCTAGACTTGTCGTAAAGGGGTTTGTACAAAAGAAAGGTATATATTTTGATGAAATATGTTCTCCTGTTGTTAAAATGACATCAATTAGGACTATTTTAACTCTTGTGGTAGTAGAATATTTGCATCTTGAACAATTATATGTAAAAACAACTTTTCTCCATGGGGATTTGGAGGAAGAGATTTATATGCAACAACCACAGGGGTATGAGGTCAAAGGGAAGGAAAATTTGGTATGCAAGTTGAATATGAGATTTTATGGCCTAAAGAAATGTCCAAGGAAGTGGTATTTGAAGTTTGGCAGGTTTATGATAGAACAAGGAACTACAAGGAAAATACCCTCTAGTAGAGGTTTTTGCAGACAACCCTATAAAAATATCTCAAAAATCCATTTATAGCGGATGATACTAGTGGAGGTGAGAGGGTGGATATTTTAGCGGTTGTTTTTACACCGATGCTTTTATAAGTACCTAATGCACTAGTTCATTTTCTACAAAAGGTGCATCGGTTCCCTCAAAACTAGCGCACCATAGCAGGGTTATTTCAAATAAAGAACAATATTGTCTGGTGCGCTATGAAAATAATGATGCACTGTAATAGCGTTATTTTAAAAATTTACGGTGCACACTGTAACAATGGAAACACCGGGGTGCTATTGTCAGAGCACAACAATGTAGGATTGTGTCAAAATATATATACCGATGCACTCCATTGTATCATGCACATCGGTGTGGACAAGTTCTCCAATATGGAGCACTGTGTTAGGGTTAATTTACAAATTTAGGCGGTGTTCTCTATAAACCCAAGTGCACTGGGACATCTATTATTATACTGCACCATGCCATGCTTAAACAAAAAATTTTGCACTATTGTAGTTTTTCAAAAAATGTACGACGATGCGGTATGGATTAATATACGCACCGGTGCACACCCAAAAACACGTGCATCGTACTATGTTTTTTTTTATATAAATATAACCGTTGCACTCATTAAACATGGATGGCCCGGTGTAGTTGTTCATCGGGCGCACCAGAATAGGGTTTTATTAAAAAAACGTTTACAAACAGTAAAAATAATTTTTACCATTTTGAGTGTTGTAGAGCTCAAAATCACCAGTGCAATATTTTCCTATCTGAAGTGCTCTTCCATCGATGATTTCCTTGGTTGTGTTCCTTTCATCTATTGCTCGGTGTGTGAATTTCAATTTTTTCCAAATGGTGGGAATTTTTTTTTTTTGAGTGTGTCGCAACTATGCCTCCCCGATGAAAAAATGCCCAACTAACTTCCTTGTTTCTTCATAACTTAAGTTTCCCCCGTATTTAAATTTAAAATTGAGTGAAATTTTAAGTGTAAAAAAAAATAAAATTGCAGAGTGCATTCGAGGCTCTCATCTCACACCGCGTACCTTGTTACAATTCTCGACGATGTGTTAGTAAACATAAACTCATCGGTGCGTTCGTTTAACAACGCACTAAATAAAATCATATAACTGGTGGGGTAGTGAATTAAAGTACATATAACGCATCGAGGTGTTAAAGTACATAGTGCATCACCCTTATCAGATATATTTATGCAGTGCATTGGTAAATGTGCACACTGGGGTGTTCATGTTTACCAAACACACCGTTGAGAAATGTATCAATGTGTTGTGGTGCACCTAGTAATTTGTTTGGAGGCACAGAGCGCGGTGTGATATGATTGACTAGAACACACCGTAATAAGTTCCATACTCAAAAAATTGTTAAAGTTTATGTGACGGTGTGACTACATTATTTACATGCACCAGTGCGTGTAGTGATCATATATGCACCACGTTTTTTTGCTAATTTTTAATAATTGTTTCCGTCTTTAATATTTTAATTTGTTTTTTGTTTTAAGCGGTGTGTATGATAAAAGTAACACACCGAGGCATATGTGTTGTAGTGTAGCACCACGGTGTGGTACCATTTTCCAATGCACCACATAAAACAATAGAACATATTTTGGTTGGCGTGTTAGTTTACACAAAGGAATTGGTCATGGTGCTCCCAATATCTATGGGTGCACCACCGACGGTGCGTGACTTTTTTTTTGGCGCATCGTTAATGCTGTTATCTTATTTTTTGAAGGATGTTATGTATCTATATTTATAGATAAATTTACCACTCAGTAGATTTTTTTAATGTTTTGTATATGAGTGAGGCTGATGTATTTCATATATTAATCATGAAGAGATGTGATTGGAGATAGCAGCAACAACAACAGGAGTAAAGGGTGGACCTGTACAATGTTGTACAAGAATGGGAGACGAGGGAGAGGGATTTGTACCCTCTTCCTATTTCTCCAGGGACTCATGCTCTCTTGATGGATGTAGGCCTCCTTAAGTAATATGAGGAGGATACATCCTTTAAGGGGAACTCTGGGTTGTTGGTGCATCTAATATGTCGATGATATTTCCATCGACATGATTTTCGTGTGGGTTTGAATTAGTCGTACCATCCCACTAAGAAGGATATTTACTTTATCACTGGGCTATCCAAGAGGGGAGGATTTTATCTGGTTCCTATATGTCCCAGTAGGTGTTTTCGCTAAGAGTCATCTCATGTACTCTTAGTGATATATTGGGGTTGAGGAACTATCTCTAACTAATTTTGAAGTGTCTGTGGACATCTGAAAATCGCCTCTCTCGGTGTAGAGGAGGTTAGATGCCTCTCACTCTTAGTAACTACCATAGCCCATTTTACCATTGATGGGAAACATATTAGCTTCCCTCTTTTGTGTTATGTTGATTCATTGGTACATCTGCCACAGTGTATCAGATGGTCTGCCATATTTTTACGACAATTTTGTATAGCGCTCAACAAATGTCGGTCTATGATACGTGGGAGGTCGAACTTCCCATTTACCTCACAGTTGTTTTTCTTATTTTTTGAGAGGTTTCCAGAGACGAGGCTGAATTTTGTCTGTTAGCCTACTAGGTTGAGGACTCATGTGTGAATGCACATGTGGGGGGAGATGATGCCCAAGAGGGGCCATGAGGCATTTTCCGGCCAGGATTTCTCCAAACGCACTAGGGAAACTAAGCAGTGTAGTGGATCACATGTTCATCATGGTGTTGTGTCCTTATGTGGGTTTGGATTGGAGAGGATGTTTGATCATCCTCTTCACAACAAATGAGCCACCGGATGATAGATGTAATATTAGTGTTTTTTTTAAATTAATATAGTTTCATTTTATTGTCTTACTTAATTAGAATAAAATTAATTCTAACACATTCTTTAACTTGTTTTATTAAATTTTTTAATGAATTAACTTTGTAATTATTGTTCTATACTATATATATTGTAGATATTGGCACTTTCATTTGAAACATGCCTCCTCCCAAAACAGATGATGATGAGAAGATGATGCTTGAGGCCACGATAGATCAGGGTCCTTGGGTGCAGATACCCAACGACATGCACCATAGGCCCGATGCTAGATTCAGGTTGGAGTTGGGCGACCGCATATTTTCACCTTTAACTGAGGTGGGAGTCCAACCTACTCTAATGCGAGACATCATGGCATATCCTATGCTCTTGGAGCTTTGGAGGGAGATTCTGTGTGATTTGATTCCTCTTATGTATTATCATTGGAGCTTCTAGGCTACTAGCAGCAAGGAGGGCTTTCGATGATAGGCATGACTCTTCTTCCAGTACATCTCGTTCTTCTAGTACCCCATCTATTGATGAGGGTGGGCATGATCATCCTTCTCCACATCCACCTCACCCAGATCATGAGGAGGCAACACATATTCCTCATCCTCCTCTTTCACCTCACCTAGATGAGCAGGAAGGATCTATTCATCATCCATCATCTTCCACTACTGACCAAGCCTCCACTACTATTGTAGATATGTAGATTATGCCATCAACTGGACTAGGTATGTTATATCATTTATTTGAATTTTCCATGATATATATATATATATATATATATA
>JASDQU010884723.1:20416-32206 GCA_032191745.1 Picea mariana
TATTATGTGATGTTGCCCCACTGGATGTCTGTGATGTTCTCTTGGGCCAACCATATATGTGGAGACGCCATGTTGTTTATGAGTCTCGACCCCGTAGTGTCATTGTTACTTTGGGGGGTCATCTCTACAGAATACCAGAGGTAGTTCCAACTATTGTTCCACCTAAAAAGTGTCGTAAGGTAGTATCTCATACTGCAAAATTCAGCTTCTTCACAATCTGTTCAAAAGGGGAACAGAAGGACACTGCAACCATTACAACCTTGCCCCTTGCACCTTCTATCCAATAGAAGTAGGTCAAAAAGGTTGCAGCAAAGCAAAAAGATTCCTTTTACACACCTTCCTCTCATGTATCTCGACTTGTTTAACAACCTCAGCTTCAACAGGTTCATGACAGACTTCCACAAACTAAGCAGCGCGACGTCTCTAGCAATACAAGCAGCTCACCAAGATGCAGATCCAGCAAATGCTTTTCCCTCTCCCCCGAGAACTCAACGCAATGGATACCATTACTTCCTAATGAGGGAGGATTGATCCAGGTAGATATCAGTAGACACCCACCTTTTACGACTGGCTCAAAACAGTTTTTTGGCAATTTTGGCAATTTACTATTTTTAGCAGGTTTTAACTTTCGGGGCCATTTTGAGGGCCTAAATGAAGGTTTTTCGATATATAGGTTCTCAATGATATCAAAAGGCATGATTGAGCCCCCAAAATAAATCTCCTCAATGATACCTTTCCAACGAGCTATCATACGCCTAAAACATAGATCGTATGCAAAAGTTATGACCCCGGGAAGTTGATGTACTAACTTACCCAAACGGGGCGCACATGAATTTTGGCGCTTCATCTCCTAGGGTTAGGTTTTTGGATGTCTAGGGGTTTTGGAATTCCTGTTTATTTTAAAAAGGCCTTCATAGCCTCATTGTAATCATCGTCTTGCGAATGCAAGTAGCCGTCACATCTCTTCTCAGAGATAAGCTGCCACCATTCTAGCGAGTCTTTCACTCTGTATGTTTACAGTCTCTGTACATTTCTTTCATTAATAGAAATCATGTATTACTGTATATCTGTGCTTATGGTTGCATCTCTGATACATTTCTATTATATTATTGAATATCTGTGATATCTCTATGCATTTATTTATTATATCTCCGATCTCATTTCGTGCTGAAAAGAATCCGGATCAGTCTACCCAATAGGACTTTTTATGACACCCCTCCCATACTTAAACTTGGTCAATTGTATAGGTTTTTTGAGAATTTATTTAATTTGATGAGGTATTTTTGATGCACATGTTTAGGTGCCTTGTTTATTAGACGTGGTTTACACTTGTCATGATATATTTGACTTGAGATCCTCGGAGGACATACCGTTTTGTTTTCTAGGACCTTGTTGGTAGACAATTTTGGAGGAACAAGCCTAGCTTGGGCTTCCATGGGGCTTGAATCCCATAGGTTGGATGCCAAGGGCCCACATGTTGGATCATGATGAATTTCCTTTAGAGGCATAGAAGACATCATGGATGATATTATCCAGACCCTAGTATCCAAATGACTTGCCTAGGCGAGGCTAAATGTCACTTTTGGAGGGTTGGCGACATGCTTGAGGGGGTTTGGTGGTGATGGAGTTGTTATGTAACTAAGTTTCCTTGGGTTTATAGCCTTTAGTTTTATCTTTTCTTAAGCCTTAGATTTTAATTTTTTAATTTGACCCTTTTAAAAGTGTGTTTGTTAGGGCCCCCCTTAATAAATAAAGTATTGAGTCATGACTTGTGTTTTGATCCTGATTCAAATTTGGACTTAGAACCATTTTGTTCATGATTAATCTTTGATCCCCTCATGACTTGTCACTAGGACCATTTTTTTCATGACTTAATACCCCTCATGACTTGTCACTAGGATCTATTCACTCCAGGAATAGTTTGATTTTACAGGCCATTTTCCTCACTCATGCCCTTGTAGCCTTGCATTATTGTCCTTTGCTTACCTGTCCAATCATTTTTTGAAATGAAGCGTTGCCCACTCATATGGAGTTTCCGTACTGCCTTTCCCGTTCATCATATTCCACCATGATTTATGATTACAACGCTGATGTCATCTTCTTTGTTTTCAGCGCTAGAAAATGATTAAAAGATGCTTTCAAGATCTCATATTTACGAGCTCTGATAATGGTTTGTAATTTTTGAAAAACTCAAGATTGCTGCGCTGCGCAAACTCTCAGTTCTGAACAGTCAGCCACAATGCTATCAAAACCGATGCTGAGGTAGATTTGGAGGCCGAGATTCTCGTGACTTCTTCTTGAAATCTTGCAGAGGTTTTCAAATCGATTTTATTCCACATGTATTCCTTGTTTTCCTCCTCTGCACATAAATTTCAAGGAGAAATAATGCTAAGAATTTTGGTTATCGGGCTCGATTAGCTGAAGGCGAATTTTCCTCACGCTATCCTATCATTTCCTTCCCTCCTTTCAAACTTGTAATTCTCATTACTTGCATATCAAAGTTTGATACATCTGCCCACCATTTCTACTAAGGTCACAACATCCAAGCAAGTCCTATCCTCTGCATGCGTAGTGTGCCACTTAGAGGCGCTACTCAACAAAACTTTTCTCCCCTGTCTCATCTAAATTTTAAATTGGGTTGTTTCTACTCAGTTTCAAAGGCCAATTACAGGGTATCCTCTCATTTTCCAAGTGTTCATACCTACCTACATCCAAGAGTGGGATTTCCATAGCCATTTTAGCTAGTTAGTAACTAGTTTGTTTTAAGGGAAGTTCTGTTCACTTGAGCCTTGACTTTAGGTCCTCCTTGTTATCATGACTCCATAGCCATAAGAATCTCTTATCCTAAATTATGGAGACTCCTTAGATGAAGAAGTCACACAAGGGAGGTAAGGAGGTCAGAACTGAACCTGTGGTTATGCATCTTTTTGAAACAGAGCCCATGGCCAGAGAAGTTTTTCAAAGGGTGGGATGCCTCTCTTTGTGCCAAAATATGCAAAGAGGTCATCCTGAGGTGGCAAGGCAATCTGCCTTATATTTTGATGGCTTGAAAACCAAGGTAGGGGATATAGAATTTGAGGTGACTGAGGCCTCTATTTTAGCTGCTACAAGAATCCCTATCACAGGTGAGAAATGGTTTAAAGCCATGGCTTTGAATGCAGCCTATGCCAAAGATTTCCTTAAGACTGAACATCAAGTTGGTAACTTGTCTAAAGGTGTGCCAAGGAAACATTTGATTGAGAAGTTTGACAAGATATTGAGGATCATTCAGAGATACTTTACATGTGAAGGGAGGTTCAACACATTATACTAGTACCATATAAGGCTTCTGCTGCATTTTACTGGTAAAATTGAAATGAATATTCCCTACTATTTGCTAAGGAGCATAGGCAAGATATCATACATGATTCAATCCAAGTCTAAGGATGTGGATACTAGCATATTTCACTCTGGATTGATTAGAATTCTAGTTTCTGAAGAACTGGGTAAGAAAGATATCTCATGGGAACATTTTGTTATTTCTTCTCACTTTAAGTTGGATATAACAACTACTCCTCAGTCGCAGAAAGAAATCCCTTTACCATCAATCAGTGCTGCTAAAGCAGGTACTAGAAAGAAGAGAAAGGGAAAAGTTCTTGTTCAATATCCATAGGTCATCAAGGAGGTCACAGGAACTAAGGAGAAAGATTGTCATTCTCCATAGAGAGATTTTTCACCCCCTCCTCCATTAGAGTTAAAAGAGGCCCTTTCTTCTACTAGACCTACAAAAAATAAAGGGAATAAGCTACACTTCTCCTCATCTCCTTCAATAGCCAACATCAAGGTCAGAATTCCCTTCATAAGAGCATCGGCTTCTAAAGAGGTTGTTGAAGAACAATCCCTACGTAAAGTCTCTATCCAACATAAGAAGAAAGATAAGGGCCAAGGCATTGGAAAGAAGCCCGTGGAGAAGAAAGAAGAAACCCCTGTATAGAAGAAGAAAGATAAGGGCGAAGGCATAAAGAAGATTGATGAGATATACAAGGTATTTCTTATGCAGCAGGAAGAGGGAACCATGAAAAAGCCTATTGAGACTGTTCACGTCACTACTCCACCTGCCAACCAGACATTTGAAAGATTAATAAGGCAACTTAGGGATGCTAGGAAGAAGGTGGTTCAGTTGAAAGCAGAAGCCATGTCTGACAGGGTTAAGATGAAAGAACTCATGGATGGCTACAACCACACTCTTAACCTAGCAAGGTTTGCAGCAAGAAAGGCTAAGCCTCTCCATAGGCAGCTCAAAAACCTTTATAGGTAGAACAGAGGTTTTCATTCTCGGAACAGAAAGCTCAAAGAAGAGTTGAAACATTTTCAAGATGGTGTGGCTCAAAGGAACTTGCAGGTATTGGTTGAAGATGCTATTGAAAAGGAGACACCAGCAGCCAAGGAGAGCATAGCTCCATTGAAGAATCCTATCACTGCTAAAATGAAGAGGCATGTTGGGCCAAAGGAGGATCCTCCTTCTCCAAGAAAGAGTGTCAGGCTAAGTGTCAGGTTAATGAAGTAGCTGGTGAAAAGTGAACTCCATTTTTGAATACGGTCCCTTTTTGTGAGGACAAACTATTGATAAAACACTATGTTTGCCACCTATATAGGATTCTAGTGCTTACAATTTAGAGCTTTGGGTTCTTACAAAGAATTAATCCCTTCGATAGTAATAGTGCAGACATTCCATAGCGCTATGGCACTACAGAATAGTCTATTTTTTATGTTCCACCAGTTTGCTACCTACAATGCTGTTGAATTGACTAAAGCTAATGGTGCTGCTATTACTCGAGGTTGCTACCCATTCTGCACATGTCCAAGTGAAGGTGCTACATATTTTGATGGCGCTACCTAAAGTTTGAAAGAACACACAAGTGGCCGCTACCAAATTTCTTGCAGAGAAGAAGCTTTCATAGAGACACACCAGAGTGGCGCTACCTAAATTTTCGTAGAGACTGAAGTCTACACCGAGGATACAAATATTTGGCGCTACCTATTTTGCTACTTGTCTAGTTTTGAGGTTGTGCTACAGAGTCTCATGAAATTTGGTGAAGGCACTACAATGTGTGCTACTCAGAGTGCTACCCAAAGATGCTACCAACAAATACCAGGAATCCAGGAGGGTTGAGCTAACATCTTTTTGGATAGCTGATGATGAAGAGAAATGCAGAAACAATAGCTGAAAACATGATGACAACCACATGCCTCTGAAGGACACATGGAAAATAAGGAGTTGTGCATCAAAGGGGGATCAGTTAGTTCAAATATTGGTTGGATTAGTCACCAACACTTTCCCATTTTATATAATAGGTTGTTAGTCAAGTTGTTAGATGGAATAAATTTTTAGACGTTTTCATGGGAAAGAGGTCAGCTCGTACCTTGAGTTGTTGCCTCCCTTTTGTTATAAATAGATAGATGAAATGCTTCAGTAGGTTTGAATGGTTGAGAAAGGCTCCCTTATAGTGTAATATTTTGATGAAGTTACTGTGAACTGGTTATGTACTTGATTTGAGACATCTTGGTTAATAGAAATCATCTTCTCTTTCATCTTATTTGCTTCTGATGCTAAAGTGTTCATTATTTGAATGATTCACATGAACTGTTGCGGTGATATTATGATGTATGTTTGATTATTATATTATCATGATGTTTTTTAGTGTCCTGAAGTTCTGAACTCAAGAATATCTTGTGTTAAGACTCTTTCTTCCTTAGGTTGTCTGCAGACCTGATGTTTACAACAACCTCTACATTCCTCTCAGTAAAGTCTTCCCTTTGTTCATACTTATTCTCACTTACTGATTGAATTTAGGCAAGACCTTGATTGCTCGTGCATACTAGCCCTGATTTCTAAGTTGGAACATTATCATCTTGTGTCATATCCATTTGACCCCTTGAAAACCATTTTACATTCAAATATAACCTGATGGGTACTAGGCTTGCCTTCCATGCAATATGAAGGTGATTCCTAGTGCTAACATTCTTGTCGCCGTTGCTGGGGAAAATTTTGAATACTTTCCCCGGGGTTAAATGACACAACTTACTAGTTCTAAAGGTGCATTAGAACTTAGTATCTTGAATATTGCAGCTTGCACCTGGAGACTCCATTGTTTCAGCTCTTGCACCTAAAGGTAGACATATGAGATCAAATCCACAGCTACCTTTGGTTCCACCTGAGGCTGACCCAGAGAAAATAATCAAGAAGAGAAAATCTTCTCAAGAATTTTTTTCTGCTACTACTACAAGTTCTTCTGGTCAGTTGCCTGATTCCACTCTTAATACTCCAGTTCTTATATCAAGTAATCCTTCTTTACCTTCTGCTGAAGTATCTAAGAATCTTGATTTTCAAAAGTTTCCTATTGAATACTCCTCTTTCAAAATTGATTTGAAAGAATAAATCTTTGAAATTATTTCTTCCCCTGATATTGTAAAGTGGTATAGTCTTGAAAGTCTTGAGGAGTTTCCTACTTTAGTATTTACTACCCCTGCTCCTGTTAAAATTTCTGCTGCCAAAGAAAAGGAAACCTCCTCCCCTTTGCAGACTTTACCATCTGCTTCCAAGACTCAACCTTTTGCTGTGAAAACTAAAATTTTCCCTTCATGCATTCCTTTCTCACCTAATATGCACACATTCAAGTCCCCTTCTCCTCCTTGTTCACCAAGAGTTCAAAATCCAATGGAAGGTGCTAACCCCCCTGCAAATAGGAAGGATGCCATAGTGGCTACAAGATATGACCCTCTTGTATTACCTCAGCCAGTGAATGCCCTCCCTCGTATACATTATCTAAAATACATGCCCAGATTCACGGGAGAAGAAGATATAACCACTTAGGAACATCTTTCTTCTTTCTACAACTATGTAGATAATCAAAACATTGAAAATGAGGATGTGTGGATGAGGGTCTTCATCCAAATCCTTTTTGGTGAGGCTAGGAAGTGGTTTAGGGGTTTGGCCCTTGGATCCATTACTGGCATTAAGGCATTAGACGAGGCCTTCTTGAGGCACTGGGGGGACAAAAAGGACTTTTTGTACTACATCACTGAATTTGGATCCCTAAAAAGGGAAGAGGGAGAGTTTGTCTCTAAATTTTCTAAAAGATTTAAAACAATGTACAATAAGATTCTTGATGAGATAAAACCCACTGAAACCTCTGAAAAAAATACTTATGCCAGTGCCTTTGTCCCCGAGTTTTTCCTTCTAATGAGAGAACTAAGATCAACCTCCTTAGTTCATATGCAAGATGTAGACTTGGAGGTGGAATACAACATAGTGGCATCTGATAAAATCATAGGGAAATATTATAGGGAAAAGAGAAAAAGAAAAACTGAAGCCTCAACCTCTGACTCCCATACTGTTCATCTTCAAGTAGATGAGATTACCAAATTAGTAAAATCCCTTTCTAATGAGATAGAGAAGTCAAAACTGGAAGGAAAATAGACCTACAAAAATACTCATAACACTGATAATAGAGGTAACTTCAGGAGACCAAATAATGCTCCCCAAATGCAGAAACAGAGAGAGACATGATCAAAGGGTACAAACTCCTTTATAGAACAACCTGGTTGTTGATGAAGAAGGAGAAGAGGAAGAGGTTGATCCTGAGATTCATTGCTTAGGTGACACATCCCCATCCCCTCACTTGACTCAATATGATTATGGGCAATCCTTGATGGATATTCAAATAAATGAATTAAGTAAGGGAGAGAAAGCAAAAGAAAGTCCTAATAGATATAATCTGAGATCCAAGAAGAATGAAGAAAAAACTGATGCTCCTAATCAGCCTGCCCAAAAAGAAAATTATACTAAGGCTGTGATAGTTAGAAGTAAGGAAAAAGATACTCAAAGTCCACAAGTTCTAGTAAAAAATCCTACTCTTGAAACCAAAGAGATCCTGAAGTCTTCTTCTTCCTTCAACTTTGAGAATGAGATCCAAACAATCAAGATCCCTGTACCTTTTTTGGAATTGATAAAAAATGAAGAATTTAAAAAATATATGTCCAAAATGTTATAGCCCGAAGCCTCTCCAAGTGCCACTGATTCAGTAAATATGCAATATAAAAAACGAGCAGTTATCTTGGGTCCATTGATAGAAAATAGATATGATTCATCTCCTCCTTTCTATACATCACTGAATATTCATGATAAGGTGTTGTATAATTGTTTGATGGATTCAGGGGCATCCCACAATCTCATGCCAAAAGCTGTTATGGATGAACTTAGGTTACAAATCACAAAGAATTACCATGACTTATATTATTTTGACTCCAGGAAAGTGAAGTGTCTTGGAGTCATTAAGGAGCTGGTTGTGACTCTATTTCAGCTGCCCATGAAAAGCGTAGTTATGGATATCATGGTGGCTGATGTTCCCCCCAAGTTCGAAATTCTCTTGTCAAGGTCTTGGATAAAAAGACTTGGGGGAACCTTGCAGATGGATCTCTCATATGTTAATATTCCCGTTTTTTGGGGGGAGCATAGAAGAATTTACACGAAAGATCAATTGGCTTACATCATTAGTTATGAAGCAAACCCCACAAATCATCCTATTTTTTCTCATGATACTGATTTGGGATCTAGCATCTTGCAACTCACTGATACTCCTTAACCTCCTCTTGAAATCAGAAAACAATATGTTACCTTTAGTGAGGAGTCTCCTCTATCCACCTCTGTTTGGAAGATGTTCTTCGATGGAGCCTCTTCTAAGGAAGGTGCTGGTGCTGGGGTGGTCTTTGTCTCACCAGCTCAAGAGACTATATCTTTGTCATACAAACTAGAATTTGAAACTACTAATAATGTGGCAGAGTATGAAGCTCTTGTCTTGGGATTGAGAGATGCTAAAGACATGGGGATAAAAGAGCTATCAATATTTGGGGATGCTGAATTAATATTCCATCAGATTAAAAATCTTTATCAAATGAAGCACCCTAGGCTTAGATCTTACATGAATGAAGTGTAGGACTTGGTGGACAGTTTTTTCTCATCTTTTAACATTTCATTTATTCCCAGAGAAGAGAATACCATGGATGATTTTTTGGCTGTATCAACAAGTAATTTCAGAATCCCCTTACCACCTAAACCCAAGTATGATGTAGAAGTTAAGTACAGGCCTTCTATACCGGACAATGTAAAATTTTGGAAGTTGTTCAGCGATGATCTAGAACTTAAAAAAATCCTCGAGACTATTGATTATTTTTCTACAGTACACATTAATCAGAATCATGATTATGAAATTAATCCTCATGCTGATGTTTTCCTTAATAAAATTGCTAATCATCATATTGTGCAGCTACCTAGCAACCACATTCCAAAAGGGCTAGTTCCTTTGGAAAGATTATTTGACAGAAATGATGTGGCAGTGAAGGGGAAAGTATCCACTGATGATGCTGACATAACTAAGTGAAATTTGGGCACATAAAAGGATCCAAAATATGTCAAGTTGTCAAACAACCTATCAAGAGAGCAGAGAGAATAATATACTGAGTTGTTAAAGGAATTTTCTAATGTATTCACTTGGACTTATGAAGATCTCAGAACTTATGACACCAGCATTATAGAGCACAAGATCCCATTAAAGGATGAGACCAAACCCTTCAGGAAAAAATTGAGACAAATCAATCCTATGTTGCTACATGTCATGGAAATGAGGTTAAAAATCTTTTATATGCTAAAATTATTATTCCTTTGAGGTATTCTGAATGGGTGGCCAACTTGGTCTCGGTGAGAAAAAAGAATGGGGAAATCAAATTTTGTGTTCATTTCCGGAATCTGAACAAAAGTTCTAAAAAGGATAATTACCCTTTTCCCATGATGGAGCACATATTACAAAGGGTGACAGGTGCGGCCAGGATGTCCATGATTGATGGTTTTTTTTGGTTATAATAAGATTTTTGTTTTACCAGAAGATAAAGAGAAGAATGCCTTCACCACTCCTTGGGGTATGTTTATGTACGCCAAGATTTCCTTTGGTTTGATGAATGCATGGGCGACCTTTCAACGAGCTATGGACATAGAATTTATAGGAGAGAAGAACAAGTTTATTGTTATCTATTTAGATGACATAACGATGTTCTCTAAATCTGATAAAGAACACTATGATAATTTTAAAAAGGTCTTCTTGAAATGCAAAAAATTTGGTCTCTCTTTGAATCCAAAAAAATCATTGTTTGCCATGAAGGAGGGAAAATTATTGGGGCATATTATGTCAGATGAATGGGTAAGGATTGATTCCAGGAGGGTTGAATCTATCAAAACCTTGTCACTTCCTAGATCCAAAAAGGAGTTTCAAACGTTTTTGGGAAAAATTAATTTTTTGAGAAGGTTTGTGTCAAATTTTGCTGAGTTTGTCAAGTATATCACAGCCATGTTGAGGAAAGGTAATGAAATCAAATGGGCTGTTGAGTCCTGTAATTCTTTTTATCAGATAAAGAAAGCCTTGACTGAAGCCTCAGTCCTTATCAGCCCACATTACTCCAAGGATTTTCTTATTTTTTCTTTCGCTTCATTTGATACATTAGCAACTGTTTTATTGCAGAAGAACGATGAAGGTTTAGAGCAGCCCGTTGCTTTTTTCAGCAGGGCATTGAGAGATGCTGAATTAAAGTATGATATCATGGATAAGAAAGCCTATGCATTGGTTAAATCTCTCAATTATTTTAGAGTTTATGTGCTGCATTCAAGAGTCACTGCTTATGTCCCATTAGCTTCTATAAAGGAGATTCTTATTCAGTGAGATATAGACGGAAAAAGGAGCAAGTGGATTGCTAAAATCCTTGAATTTGATCTTGAGATTAAGCCTACCAAATTGGTTAAAGGCAAGGTTTTATCCAAGCTGTGCCTAGAGAACCTATTAGCCACTAAGTTTTTCAACTTTCTGCAATCTTAGTTTTTTTCCTTTGTGCCTAGAGAACCTATTAGCCACTAAGTTTTTCAACTTTCTGCAATCTTAGTTTTTTTTCTTTGTGCCTAGAGAACCTATTAGCCACTAGGGAATCCCCTCTAAAGGGGTATTGATTTATTATGTTATATATTTTTATATTCATCCAATAGGGCTGCATAAACCCTAACTTTCTTTCACTTATAACTTGCATTTCAACCGTCAGAACCAACTAATAGTTTAGCACTTTATTCTACTTTGTTTAACACAGTTTTTGGGTGGATTCTTTGCAAGTTTTGGTGGTTGAATTTACTGCTGTAATAAATTGTTTGTTACAACCATTAGGCTGATTTATATTTCTACATAAATTGTTTACACCATCCTTACCTTTTATGCTAGTATCTTGGTCTTTGAATTTTGAGTTTCACTAGTGTTTAACTAGTTTATCTCTTTCATATTTTACTTGATTTCTAGAAATTATTTAACAAATTATTGTGCCATTTAGTTACTGATATATATTGTTACTAAATAATGGAATTAGGGACAAAAATATTAACTTGCTTTTCCACTTGATATCGTGCATTGTATACTTGGTTTTCCTTGTGTGTCTCGGGTAGGTACTATCTCTTTGTTGGTCACTCAAGGATTTGGAAACCTCAAGAAACCCTCAAGAATCATCACCAAATTCCCTTTCCCATATATAAACTTGACCTGGGGCACCCATTCATACATCAAATTTTCTATTTCAATCCCCCCTAGGGTCATTGAGATTCCCCCCTTGAGGTGACTACCTCACCTATAAAGTGATGGGAACACTTGCCTAAGATGATAGTGGGTAGGTGCTCTCTAAGTTGTCTCCATTTTGGTGGTTGGCTTGGGATTTTCCCATCCTACAACT
>JASDQU010884724.1:12224-23868 GCA_032191745.1 Picea mariana
AAGATGCATACACAAAGAACAAACATGACGCCATGAATTTTAATCAAAGCTTTCTCTATTAATTCAAATTTCTGTACATGGGTGTCTTCCCACAACTCTCTGCTATTTTTCTTCTATTCTCTCCACACACTTATGTCACAATACACAATGAGGGTGTCTATGTCCCATTTCACTCTTGCGCTCTAAAACTGTCTAATCTAACATTCAATTCTATCTACTTGCATTAACTACTATAAATGCCTTCTACCTACTAAGGATGAGAGCAAATCGCTAAAAGTCCATTTACATTATACAAGTGTGCCTTCACTTAATTGTTTCATTTAAGGTTCTAAAACATTCTCAAAAAAATGCGTTGGGTGCTTTTCCAGCTATCTTTAGACTCTGCGTTGGCTCGTTTGAGATGCTCCTGCATCATACTCCCTCACTTGAAAATTTTCATGGGCTCCTGTCCATGAGCTCGCGCATGGTGTGTCCATGCTTTTGGATATCTACTTCGTTCTCCTAGCTGGCATCTTCAATTGGATGGCCCTTCCATTTCACCAAGTATTCAAAGTATTTCTTTCGCCTGGTCTTCTTGCCAACCCTTTTTTCCAGTATGCACTCCATCTGCAACTTTTCTGCAACTAGCATCTGTTTTGTCCACTGGACCTCTGGCTGTTCATTTCATATCCCTGCTTCCTCATATTTATATGGGTACAAATATGAGATATTGAATATCAGAGAAATTTCGATCCCATCAAGTAATTCAATCTCATAAGCATTTGCCCCAAATTTCTTTAAGACCTTACATGGTCCGATTTTATTCATCTTCAGTTTATTATATGTTCCTCTTGGGAACCTTTCCTTCCTCAAATGTGCCAAAATCAAGTCACCAACCTCAAACTGAAGTTGTCTTCTATGTTGATCTACTATGCACTTATACTCCTGGCTTGAATTCTGCAATCACTCCTTCACTTGGCTGTGAAGTTCCTTCATCGCCTCTGCGAAATCTTCTGCACTAGCGCTCCTAATCGCATTTTTTCCTGAATCCCTCAGCTCAGAAATTCCTCTTGGCTGCATGCCATAGACAATCTGAAATGGACTCTGCCCTGTGCTCCTGTTAACTGAGTCGTTATAAGAAAAATTCACTTGTGGTAATATGTTGTCCCACTGGCTGTGGTGTTCTGTCACTAGGCTTCTCAGCATGTCTCCCAGACTTTTGTTCACCACTTCTGTCTGTCCATCCGTTCGAGGATGATAAACCGAACTAGATGACAATTTAGTTCCTAGCTTCTTCCATAAGGTCCTCCAAAAGTGTCCTACGAACTTAGTATCTCGATCCGAAACTATGCTCCTTGGCAAGCCGTGAAGTCGAATGACTTCTTTGAAAAACAGATTCGCAATGTGAGTTGCGTCACTGGTTTTTTGACATGGAATGAAGTGTTCCATATTGGAAAACCTATCCACCACCACAAAGATTGAGTCAAATCCTCTTTGTGTTCTTGGCAACCCCAATATGAAATCCATGCTAACTGCATCCCATGGCCTCTCAGGTATGGGCAATGGTTGATAAAACCATGCATTCTGTTTCCTTCCCTTCGAATGCTGGTAAATTCTGAATCTATCCATGAATCTCTTGATGTCTGCTCGCATTCCTGGCCAAAAATATGACTCATTCAACTTTGCGAACGTCTTGTTGTGACCAAAGTATCCTGCTAATCCTCCACTGTGTTTCTCTTTCAATAAGTTATCTCTTATGGAGCATTTCAGAATACACAGCTAATTACCTTTAAACAGTAATCCTTCCTGGATCATGTATTCTATCCATTCGATTCTATCTCTGAGAATTGGATTCTCAGCTGCTTCATACACCTCCTTAAAATCTGAATCATCTTTGTACATGTCCTTGAGATCATCAAAACCCAATGTTTTGACTCTAAACACCTACAATAGCAAACACTTCCTGCTCAAAGCATCAACAACTTTGTTAGCAGTACCAGAAATATGTTTAATCACAAAAGTGAAATTTTGCATATATTCAACCCATTTGACATGTCTCTAATTCAACTTCTCCTATTGAGTCACAAATTGCAGTGCATGATTGTCACTGTATAAGACAAACTCCTTTGGGGTCAAGTAATGCCTCCGTTTTTTCAATGCCTGAATGAAAGCATAAAACTCCTTATCATAAGTGGAGTATTTCACTTTCGCTTCATTCAGCTTCTCGCTGAAGTATGCTATGGGTCTGCCATCTTAACTCAAGACTACCCCTATTGCAAATCCACTTGCATCACACATCACTTGAAATGTGTTCTGGAAATCCGACAACACCAAAATTGGTTGTTCCATAATCTTCCTCTTTAACAATTTAAAACTCTTCTCATCCTCTTCTGTCCAGTGAAATGACTTATGTCTCTTATTTACTGTATCCATCATCGGTGCACTAATTCCACTAAAATTTCTGATGAACTTTCGATAGAAACTAGCCAATCCGTGAAAACTTCTCACCTCAAAGATATTTTTCGGTGATGACCAATTCTTGATTACCTCCACCTTATCTGGATCCATTCTTAATTTATCTGCGGAAATAACAAAACCCAAATAAATGAGATCTGTCTTCATGAATGAGGATTTCTTTATATTTATCAACAACTTCTCCTATTGTAACTTCTGCATCACTATAGCCAAATGCTTCAGATGCTCTGCCACTGTTTTACTGAAAATTAGTATGTCATCTAAATACACAATGATGAATTTTCCGATGAACTCCCTCAGACCATCGTTCATCAACCTCATGAAGGTACTCAGTGCATTTGTTAAGACAAATGGAATAACAATCCAATCATACAACCCTTCGTTGGTTTTGAATGCTATCTTCCACTCATTACCTTCTCTCATGTGGTTTTGATGATAACCGCTTTTCAAATCAATCTTTGAAAAGAATTTTTCTCCACTCAAGCAATCCATTATATCATCCATCCTTGGTAATGGGAATCTGTACCTGATGGTTATATTGTTAATTTCCCTCTAGTCAGTACACATGCTACAGCCTCCGTCTTTCTTCAGACTGAGTATTATCAGAATAGCACACGGGCTCAAGCTTTCCCTGACCAATCCTTTGTCCAACAAATCCTAGACTTGTCTTTTGACTTCTTCATTCTCCTGCGACGTCAATCTATACGCGACTTTGTTTGGCAAACTAGATTCTGGTATGAGATCAATATGATGACTTACACTTCTGATTGGTGGCAACGAACGAGGTAGTTTGTCCACTACTATGTCAGCAAACTCTTCCAGTAGTTCCTGAATCTTTTCTAGTAAATCGTCCACTCTTGTGCTGGTCAATACAATCTTCGGTTTCCTGACCATAATGAATTATTGTTCTTCCTTATTCTTAACTTCTGTAAGAAGTTCCTTCCCACTCATGAGAAGTACAGTGTTTCTTACTTCAAGTTTCACCTCCTCATCCTTGATTGGAAGCAACAAGTGAGTTCTCCCATTCTTTTCCAGGGTGTATGTGTTCATTCTCCCATCATGAATCACATTTCTATCATATTTCCATGGTCTACCAAGCAATAGATGACAAACATCCATAGGAATGACATCACAGAGTATCTTATCATTATATCCTCCTATCTTGAATTCAACTAAACACTGTTTGGTGACAGTTACCTGATGTCCTTTTTGTAGCCACGAAACTCTGTATGGGCTTGGATGATCAATCATTTCCATATCCATCTTTTCTACCATCTCTGTAGAAATGAGATTATCTGTTCTACCACTGTCCACAATGACCTTGCATACCCTATCCCCGGTCTTGCAAGCAGTCCGTAAAAGTTTATTTCTTTAGACTGAACTCTCCACTTCCTTGTTTGGTGTCAAAAGAGATTTTCGCATCATCAACAATCTTCCGCCTTTAGCATCTTCTGCCTCGACATCCCACCTCTGTGCTTCAGCGATGTGAGTCTCTCCACCTTCTCCCTTTTTGTCTGGACACTCGCAAGACTTGTGCCCATTCTTTCCACATGTGAAGCATGTTATTACTCCACCTCTCCCTCTTCCTCTACCTTTGGTATGAGGAAAGATACTACTATTAGCATAATCTCCTCTTTGCTTAGTATGATTCCTTCTTTGTTCAACATATTTCCCTTGTTGTGAGCTTCCACCTCTCTCGGTTCCAGTCTGAGGTTTCTTCCAGTCCTCCTTGGGCTTCTGATATTTATCCTGGGCAACTGATTTGCCTTTGGGCTGACTTCTGCCTCGACCTCTTTGACCCTGTTTTCGGCTCAACTTCTCTTCAGATTTTAGAGCCATCTGATAAGCATCTTCCACCGTTTGGATGGTTACCATGCTCATCTCATCCTAGATGTCGTATCTTAGGCCATTCATGTATCTGGAAACCTTTTCATCATTGCTTTCCCAATGACCTACCCTGATGTTCAACTTATAGAATTCTTCAGTGTATTCTTTCACTATCATCAGCTTCTGTCTCAAGTTCTGCATTCTCCTTAACAGAGTAATTTGGTAATCCCTAGGGATGAATTTCTCTTTCATCTTCGCGATCATTCTATCCCAACTTTTGATCTTTTTCTTGCGTTTGCAGCGTCTGTCATCTTGTAGTTCATCCCACCACAATGTTGCATGTCCCTTCAATCTCATGACAACATGCTTGACCTTCTTGTCCTCTTCAACATCTTCATAGTAAAAGTATGTGTCCAGAGCTCTAATCCAGTCTCGAAGCTCCTCTGCATCAAGATGTCCCTCATAAAATAGAATATCCATTTTCTCTCTTGCAACCATTCTGGCAATAGCTCTGATCAAGCATTCATTTGCTGCATCTTCTGCTGCAACTTATTCTTCTTGTTCAGCCTCAATTTCACTCTCAGAATCACTAAGATCCCCAACACCGACTGTGCGTCTCTGTGTTGTCTCCATGCCTTCAAGTCTAGTGCATAAATCATGCATCTCTCTTTCCATGGCTGGATCAGTCATCTGCCTACCTCTTCTTCTCAGCATTTCCCTCTCCTCTGGTGGATCGGGTGTTTGCCTGTCCTTTCTTCTTGGCGGCATGGTGAATTCTCCTCTTCCCTACTATAGAAAGGAAGGAACCTTCTATGCTCTGATACCAAACCTGATGCAGCCCTCCTCAACTCGCAGGTTGGAAGGTCCACGTGCACAGGATCTTTCTCCTTCCACCGGCTCGAAGAACTCCAAAACGACTCTTCTATTTTCCTTTCGGAAAATCTGCACCCACAGCAAATCCTCATGGGATCCTCCCTTTGCACTTAGGAGATCGGACTTCACGATTTCGCGAATCCTGCAGTTAGGAATATGGTCGCTCAGACCTCGAATCCCGAAACTTTAAAACTTCGATATCACTCCAACTTGTCGGCTTTCACACGTTCGCGAGTTGTGATAACATACAACTCTGCCCACGAACCCCGAAATCCCGATATTCTATTCGCCAAAATCCTGAGATGTTAGACTCCGACATGTTTCTTGACACTAGACCCACAACTAGCCTTCTCACCCTTTCGAGACTTCTACATTGATAGTGTGCCACCTGTCCACCTTGCTTACCTATGTGGTCCCACACAATCCTATCAATCCTTTATGGCTTCGCTTTTCGTAATTTTGTTTACTTTGGTACCAAGTCTTCAACCCTTCCACTCACGAAATCTCAATAGGAGATTTCACGAGTGATCCAATGGCTCCTGGATGACTCGGATCGATGGCTATGACTCTCCTGAGCTTGCAGCTTTGGAATACTTGCTGTAACTCCCCTGCTCCTTCATGGTATTTGATAGCCCATGGGACTTCGCGGACTCTCCACAGAGAATTCCGACCGTTCATTCTTTCCTTGAGAACTTGTCCTCCTGCGGCCCGATGTCACTATGCCTTCCTTCAGATTTTCAAGGTGCTTGGCCTGTTGCCTTCCTTCGACCCCTTCATTGGTTAAAATCCTGCTGAGCTTTCCCACGACTTCGAGTCTTTCAGAAAATCTTGCATGCACTCCTTGCAGCGACCTTAAAACACTTCCAAGTGTTGAAATCCTTTGACTCTGTGCACACCTACAGCAGCAGTCTCTCAATGCTTTGCTGATACTCGCAACTCTGAGACTTCACTCATCCTGCGCACTCCTTGCACGACTCCTATGCCTGACCGAACTTCTGTGGAAATGAGAAAAAAAGGTATCTATCTTGAACTTTCAAAGACAAACCTCTGAACCCTTTGTCAATGTACTGCTTGTGGACAATTCAATTGCACTCCTTCCAGGAACTCTTGCTCAGATAGAGAAACAATTGAAACTCATTTCCCTTACTCTCTCTCTCAGATTTCAGACATTCCACAAGAAATCATTCATACATAGCATAAAAGAAAATGTACAACAGAAACAGTAAAATAACCATGAGCGTAACATTGAAAGATGCATACATAGAGAACAAACATGACGCCATAAATTTGAGTCAAATCTTTCTCTATTAATTAAAATTTTTGTACATGGGTGTCTTCCCACAACTCTCTGCTCTTTTTCTTCTATGCTCTCCACACACTTATGTTACAATACACAATGAGGGTGTCTATATCCTGTTTCTCTCTTGCACTCTAAAACTGTCTAATCTAACATTCAATTCTATCTACTTGCATTAACTACTATAAATGCCTTATACCTACTAAGGACGAGAGCAAATCACTCAAGGTCCATTTACATTATACAAGTGCCCCTTCATTTAATTGTTTCATTTAAGGTTATAAAACATTCTCAAAAAAATGCGTTGGGTTCTTTTCTAGCTGTCTTTGGACTCCACGATGGCTCGCTTGAGATGCTCCTGCATCAACAGAGCATCACATGACTGTGCTCAAGATGAAAGGTAATGTCGCTGACTAAACCCTTAGTATTTTGATAGATCCTGGTGGTACCGTGAGTTTCATTTCGGGTGCAGTGCTAAAAAGGATTAAGGTAAAGGCAGTAAAAAAGGATGAGTTTAGCTTCATAGAGATGGCCTCGGGAGCCAAACAAAAGGTTAGAGGAAAGGTTACAGGCTATATCCTTAACCTGGCAGATTTTGTCACCAGGGCGAACCTGTATGTCACAATCTTAGGATCTTATGAAGTCATGATCAGTTTGGACTGGTTGGAATCGCATGAGGCGATACTCAACTGCAAGATGAAACAGTTGAGCTTGGTCAATGATGAGGGATAGAGATGTGTGATTATAGGTCGAAACCAGGGATTTTCCGTGAGGTTCATCTCTTCCTTGCATCTTTGGAAGAGCATGCGCAAGAGGTTCAAGCTTTATGTGATCCTTGCATTAAACAAGAAGGGAGTAGAAGAAGGTCTAGAACACCTTCCTGTAAATTCTAACCTTGTACAATATCAACTGCAAACTGATATTTAGAAAAGAACAAAAAAGATACAATGGCAAATACGAACATTACACAGAGATTTTTCACCTGGAAACCCAAACCGGGAAAACCAACATATATTATATTGATACATTGTGTTACATTGTTTACAATACAATATACATATAGGAGCCAGCGGCAACCAAAACCCTAACCCAATGACCTGGATTAGTCCAAAACCCTAATTCCTTAACCGGAAATAGAAAACCATCGGAAAAAACCATGTGCCAAAAACCACCTAATATCATGTGGTCCCGGAAATATGTCGTCCTGGAAATATGTCGGCCCGGCGATAATATGTCGGCCCGAAACCGGAAAAAGTATGTCAGCCCAAAAAAAACATTCGGGGGCGTTGCCCCCGAACCCCCGCGCAGGGGGCTCCACCCCCCGACGGGGGGCCTAGTGGCCCCTCCTCTTACCCCCCTGCACGCCTGGCACAGGCGCTCAAACTATACTACTCGTGCAAAGAATATATAACATACCCAACACTTTCGGTGGTGAGAGAGTTTGCAGACGTATTTTTGAAGGAGTTACCTAGGATGCCAATGGAGAGAGAACTGGAGTTTACCATAGACCTAAAAATGGGGACTGAACCGATAGCGAGAATGCCTTATCGGATGTCGACCCCGGAGTTACATAAGTTGAGAGTGCAACTAAAGGAATTTCTGGACTTGGGACTGATACGTCCAAGTGTGTCACTGTGGGGTGCGCCTATTATTTTCATACAAAAGAAGGATGGGTCATGGAGGTTTTCCATTAAATACCATCAATTGAACAAGGCCACGATCAAGAATCAATATCAGTTGCCGAGGATTGATGATCTGTTCAATCAGATGAAGGGTGAGATGATGTTCTCAAAGATCGATTTACGATCACGGTACCACCAGTTACAGATTAAGGAAGATGATGTCCCTAAGACTTCCTTTAAGACAAGGTTTGGACATTACAAGTTTAATGTTTTACCATTTGAACTGAAAAACACCCCAGGGGTATTTATGAGTTTGATGAATGGGGTGTTCCACAGGTACTTGGACAAGTTCGTCCAAGTATTCATTGATGATATTTTGATTTACTCTCGGATGACGGAGGAGCATGACGAGCACTTGCGCTTGGTATTACAGTGTCTGTGAGAGCACAAATTGTATGGGAAGCTGCCCAAATGCTCATTTTATCAATTGAAGATTCACTACTTAGGGCATGTCATCTTCGACGAAGGCATCATTGTGGATCCAGCAAAGTTCGAGGCTATTATGGAATGGTCTACATCGACGAATGTCCCAAAAGTTCATAGCTTCATGGGTTTAGCAGGATACTATCGACGGTTCATCGAGGGATTTTCTAAGATAGCAAATCCGATTACGAAATTGCAGAAGAAAAACAAGAAGTTTGTTTGGACCGAGAAATGTGCGGAAGAATTTTGGAGGCTCAAGGAGTTCTTGACATCAACACCGATATTAAAGGTCCCTGACATGGACGCGGACTTCTTGGTATGCATTGACGCATCCAAGGAAGGCTTAGGTGCAGTCTTCATACAAGACAGACGAGTGATCGCTTACATCTCGAGGAAACTGAGAAGGCATGAGGAGAACTACACGACGCATGATTTGGAGTTGTTAGCCATCGTATATGCCTTGAAGGTTTGGAGACACTACCTTGTTGGATGAAAATTTGAACTAAAGACTGACCACTGTCGACTACAACACATCTTTACGCAAACCGACCTGAACGCATGACAAAGACGTTGGTCGCAATTTCTTAGCGAGTACAACTTCGAGATTACTTACATGAAAGGAACAGTGAACCGAGTGGCAGATGCATTGAGTCGGAGACCACGCATATTTTTGGTGTTTCCTCTTCAAATGAATCTATGTGAAAAGGTTCTAACTTTACAGCGTGACAATGACTGGTACAAAGAGGTCGAGGGTTTTATCGGACAAAACACAATGATTGTACCTAGATTTGAAGGATTTTCATTTGATAGCGATGGTTTATTGAGGTTTAAAAATCGGATTTACGTACCGCCGAACGACGAGTTGAGGATGTTGATCCTAAGAGAGGCTCATAGAGCCATATACATGGCTCACCTGAGAGTCACAAAGATGAGGGTGGACCTTAAACCCTTATTCTTCTAGAAGGGATTGAAGGAAGACATAGTCAACTATGTGGCTAGATGTCTAGAATGTCAGCTAAAGGCTGAACATAGACACCTAGTAGGATTACTACAACCACAAGCTATTCTAGAATCAATATGGGAGGTTATTTTGATGGATTTTATTATTGGATTGCCACTAATGGCAAGGAGACATGACTCAATTTTTGTAGTAGTAGACACTCTGACGAAGAGTGATCACCTTATTCCTATGCGTACAACGTATCAGGCACCTGACATAGCTAGAGTTTTCATTAGTGACAGTGTGAGCCTGCATGGAGTGCCTAAGAGGATTATATCCAATCGAGGATCAGTATTTACTGGATGATTTTGGACGAGTTTCCAAGAGGCCTTGGGAACCAAACTTAACTTTAGTATTGCGTATCACCTAGAGACTGACGGGAAGACTGAACATATGAACTAGACCTTTGAGGACATGTTGTGCATGTACGTGATGGACCAACAAAAGCATTGGGAAGAATTCTTACCACTGGTGGAATTTTCTTATAACAACAGTTACCAAAGCACCTTTAAGATGGCGCCATTTGAGTTTCTTTATGAGCAACCATGCCAGACACCTTTGAGTTGGGATCATCTTGAGTATAGGGTCCTGGTGGGACCAGAAGAGATTCTAGAAATGGAAGATAAAATGAAAATGATAAGACGAAGGATTAAAGAAGCGCAGGATTGGCAGAAGAGTTATGTTGATGTACACCATGTCAACCGTAGTTACGAGGTTGGCAATCGAGTCTTCTTATGGGTTAAACCTCATAAGAGTTCGATCAAGTTTGGAAAGGGAGATAAACTCTCTCCTAGGTTCATGGGACCTTTCGAGATTGTGGAGAGAAAGAGGCCAGTGGCCTATCAACTAGCCTTGCCTGATTCTTTGAGGCATATGCATGATGTTTTTCATGTATCTATTTTGAGACATTATATTAGTGATCCTACACATGTTATTGACATGAGTTCCTTGTAGGTATTGGATGAGGGGCCGTTCACGTCTAAGACGATCCTCATCTTGGATCATCGCGTTCGACAACTACGACATCGAACAATAGACCCGGTCAAGGTCTCGTGGGACAACTATAATCCACACTCGGTGACCTGGGAGGACGCATATGATGTGCGCCAATAGTTTCCATTTTTGTTTGATAGATAGAATTATGATATTGTGATAGACATTATTTTGTCACTTATACTATGAAACTTTGGGAAGAAGTTTAGACCAAGAGGGGGTGTATGTAACATCCTGCTCTGGCGCACTAAGAGAACTTATTCTTTGAGGACACTTTCTCGTAAGTGATCTAGATTATTATGCTATTAAAACAATTGATTTTGATTATGAGGCTTTATGGGTTGATGACATGTTGTTTTATTTCATTGACATAGACAGGTGTTATTGACTCGATTTTACTGAGTGTGAAGGATTTTGGACCTTGAGGATGCAGAGGCATCAATGGAACCCCTTGGACTCTGGATCGAGTTGGGGAGTGTACCATTGGGGTTTCATTGTTTTATTGTGATATTAGTGCATTTGATTAGATGATATGATATGGATATATTCTAACATGATTCATTGATGATGCAAGCTAACGATAGCTTGTCGACCAAACTCACATGTGGAGTAAAGGGGTCACGCATGACAACCAAATATGTTGAGGGAGAGGTGTGGACAACAGCCCTACCACAGCCTAGTAGAACTATCATCGTGGCTCGAATTGTAGGTTAACGTTTAACTAGTTCAAGAGGACCCATGATGCTATGAGGGCGGACTGCGACAATTTCTCATTATGATTCTAAGGGGTGCGTAATAAGGCAGGGGCCTTATTCCTTAGAGGCCCTTAGTCTACCAAGTCAGTCAAGAGGTGAGTGGCACCCTTGGAGCACGTGGTGCGTCCTAAAGGGCACGGTATGCAAGGAAAGTGGAAAGAGGCAAGTGGCACGCTTGGAGCACGTAGTGCATCTTGAAGGGCACGTCGCACAAGGGAAACAAATTAAGGTGAGTGGCACCCTTGGAGCACCTAGTGCGTCCTGAACGACATGTCACATTGTTGAAGATAAATGAATGAACCTAGATGGCCTTAGGACAAATAATGTGTTAAGAATTTTT
>JASDQU010884725.1:0-13477 GCA_032191745.1 Picea mariana
GTAGATTATATTGCCAGTGTACCTCCAAAATGGCATTTTCGAATGCCTGTTGTTCTGCATCTTCATCTTCTTCACTTACTTTTGTTTGATTGAGAAGAAAAAGTTCTTGCTCTTCTTGGGTAAGGAAAATAGCTTCGTTATCATGAATGCCCATGAGATTTATGTGAGTATCCTCCAGTTCCTCGATTACTTCCTCCCCTTCATCAACATAATTTTCTTGTAGGGGAGGTTTGATCTGTTGATCCAAACCTCTCTGTTCTCTCTGATTCCTAGGATCTCTTTGTCTAATTTGAGGAGGGTTTCTCCTGAAGTTTGGATTCCGAACCTGAGGAGTAGGTGGGTTGTCTCTTGGAGGATTTTTTTCTGACACAGTAAGTCTTTCCATCATTCTTTCCATTGCTCTGGCCAAAGAATCCAATTTGGAATCTGAGGTTGACATGGAAGGTTCTTCTTTAATTGTGACTCTCCTCTCTGACCTCTGACATGCCCTTTTTTCCAAAAAATTGGCCTCCACACTTATAGCACTTTTCTGCATGTCTTCCAGGGTAGTGGAATTTCTTTCCCTTAGTTGGTATGACATGTCAGTGTCAAAGCCATCAGGGAACTTTATCAAGGCCAAACCCTGTGGAGGTTTGATTTTAGTTGGGATTGCATTATACAGGTTGTTGAAATGAGTGCAATAATCTTTCACTATCTCACCTTGATTTCTTCTGATATTTTCGTATTCTGACAAAATTTGTAGAGGGTTTTTCTTTACCTCCCATCTGTCTAGAAAACTCCTTTGGAATGCGGTAAGGTCAAGGACTGAGGTGGCACGCAACCCTTTGTACCATTTTTTAACGTCACCTATCAAACTTTGAGCAAACAATCTCATTTGAATGTCAGCTTCATCTACTTCATACAGATCATAATAATCATTCATTTTATCTACGTGTTGTTGTGCGCTCAAAGGTCCTGTTGCATCGAACTGTGGAAGTATTGTTTTATAGTCTTGGGGCATGGCATGTAGAGGCACAGCCAACACCAAGGGAGCATATCGAGCTGCCATGATGGGTGGAGGAGGTGGGACGAGAACCTGGATGATCGGCGAGGTAGTGACTGAAGACGAGGAAGAGGAAGGACTAGATAGCACGGAGGGAGTGATTTGCAGATTCGTAGTGGGAGACAGAACTTCAGGGGTTCAGGGTTGTAAAACGGTTGGGTTGAAAATGATTCCAGTCACAAAACTATCAGATCGTGTTCTAACCAAGCTTTGTTGTGAAAAGGTGTCAAGGTCAGGGTTTTGCAAGGTAATGGGTTCCCCTGAAAAGGAAAGGGACTTATGAAGGGGAATATGACTCACTGAGCGTTCAACTAAGGTATTTTTCCTGAGTAACCGTTCTGGGTTAACTGTCACTATCGCAGGTTCTAGGTATGGATGAGATCGAGTATAAACTTTCTTAGGAGCCAGATTTATTTTTGATTTTTTAAATATATATTTTTTATCTTTATGAGTCTGAAAATAATATGTACAAATTTTACTCAACCTCTAAACATTACTTTCTTCTCAAATTTGCAATATTCTAGGAACAAACTTTCTTTTTAGGGAAAACAAAACGTGAAATTATAAATTTTTATGTTCTTTCCCCAGTGGAGTCGCCACTATGTTAGCACTCGGTAAATTTCCTAGAGGTTGACAGCAGAAGAAATCTACTAAGGTAACTTTATCCAACCACTTTTGAAGGTGGGATCTAGCCCTTCCAACTTCAGAGAGGGATCTCTTTATATGATTTAGCTATGTTTCCAATTTTAATATTAGGCTAGGTAAAGAAATAGGTCGGTTTTGTAGTCAAAGTGTTTTTTCGAATTGGTTGAGACAGTCTACATATCCATTGGGCTATGGGGTCGGTGTTTTAATAAGATATCAAATACAAACCAGAAACGCAAAGGGAAAACTTTCACAGGGCGAGATAATATAATCACTGGATCTTTTAGTAGCTTAAATGATGAACAATAGAAAAGATGAGAAAGATAATTTCAACAAAGAAGCAGTTAAGAATTTCTTTATTGAAAACACTAGAAGATAAAACACTAAAATCTTTTGAGTCAGAAACAGGGTATACGAGATAAATCCTGCAACCTTCATTGCTCTTAAAGATTAGTTTCAGAAAACAATATGATAACAAAGTGAGAATAACATTCAACTTAGAGAGAAAAACATCACCAGTGAATACACACAAGAATCCTGTAAAAAGTGCCTCCTTTTATTAATGGAAGATCTCTTCAAAATGATTATAGTCTGATAGCGTCAGGGTGTGAAGATAAACAACCCTCAATACTTTGAAATATGAAGTATTTATAACTCAAATTACAAACGTTCCTGTCATTAATGACCAGAAATTTCTAAATCTATTTTTAGCCTAACTAACTTAAAAAATTTCCTAAATCTAGGAACTGCTTGATGATGTGGTGTAACTGCACGCTGATTTCTGGGTAGGTCATTGGTGAATCCTCTTCACGACTTCATATGAATGGACAGATGACTGGACCTGGACATCTCATCTACTAATCGAATAGATCACAGAGTTCCTCCCATCTAAGTTGACTGGGCACGCTGACTTTGAGCAGCCTTCGATACACTTCATCCATCTCTGTGTACCTAGAAAATGTAGGCTTTGTGAGGAAGATGTATCGAATCTCATGTTGGATACTGATGTCCCACTGAAGGGCATCTAGAAATTCCTTGCTGGTGATACTCCCTTGAATCCCTGCAAACTTTGAACTGTCCTTAGACACATCAGTCAATCTCTTCTTGTAATCTGGGAGTGTCATCAATTTATCATTGATTACTTTCAGACCAGGAAGGCCTTTCTTCTAGAGAGCTTCAATCTTACTGAAGAATCTTTGTACCCCTAGTTCCATGGCCTAAACCTTTTCTTCCAACTAAAGCATTAATCCTCTCTTGGCCAAAACTCTTTTGACCTCAAGGATGGTCTCTGTTCTATCTTCAATCTTCAGCTCTTCCAGTTCTTCCCTGGTCTTAGAATTGAGGAACTTGATGATCTCGTTCGCCTGTGTTGGCATGTCTCCCAATTCTACTCTGATCTTCTCCATGGCCTATTTGCTCCTCTAGACCAATTCATTCTGCTCAAACATGATCTGGATCATGGGCCATATCTCGTTCATGGACTTAGTGATGTATGTCCATACACTCTCTTTCACCTCAGCTAAATTCTTTCCTGCCACTGTTTGCTTCTGGAGCTACTGTAGCTCCTGCTTGAGCTACTCTGTCACCTGCTTTTCCTTGGAGAGGCTGGTCTGGAAGGAAGATTTGAGTTCTTGTAGGTTCTCAATGTTCTTTTTCAGCCTACTGATCTCTGTTTCCTGCAGGTTCATCTTTTCCATGGACTTATCCAGGTTGACTATCTTCTCCTGGGATGTCAATGGAGTTGCGGATGGGACTGCTATCACGGATGCTGTACTCACTCCCAAAATTAATTAAATGGGGGTCGGTTGGGTGCGGGAGACAGGTCAGTTGGATAACGGATAGGTTATCCAGTAATAAATAGCCAACGGATCACTTTGAGGGTGAGATGGTGGGTGACTGTGACTGAGGGATACAGATGGGTGACATGGCGGCTATCAATTGGAGGTAAAAGTCATAGTAAGGGGCTTGCCATGAACGAAAGGGGGGTAGGGACTGACAGTAGTTATGGGACATGACTAACTCAGGAAAAGTGGAAGGCGACATCCAGTGGTGATGATGGTAAATCAGACAATAGCCAGTGATGGAACTCGGGGCCACTAAAATGATGCCACATACAAAGAGGGGCCCACTAGAGGGAAGATTCCATTTCGGACCCCCCCCCTTCGGTTAAAAGCAGATCATCCGGGGGGTCCGAAATCCATTTTGTGTCGTTGATCTGCCTGCCTATTTCTAAGCCGCAGATCTCTGCGCTCTGTTTATCACTCATTCCGGACCCCCCCTCTCCATTAAAGGCAGAACAGATGGAGGGGTTCGGAATCCAATATTGACCTTTGATTTGAGCGCTCGATCTTGAGCCATCCAGATGAGTGTGAGTCTTATCATTGATTTCGCCCCCCCCCTCGGTTAAAAGCAGAACGGTCGGGGGGGTCCAGAATGCTCTGCCCACCGTAGATCTAGGTGCCACGATCAGGACCTGTGATATGTGCAAGGAGCATAAGTGAGGGGAGAAAAACACATGTGCCAGGGAAAAACTTAGGATAAATGCTTTTTTATGGGTTTTTCCAAGGTTTTCCCAAGTAGACACCACCAAGGGGTTAGGCAAATGATCTTTTTAAGCATCTGAAAACATGGTGCAACACTTACATCAAGCTGGTTCTTATTGAAATAAGCAACAAAACAACTAGCCTACATTCTAACCTATCTTCCTATGACAATTAACCCAGATTAGACTGTTGGGTTAAGAATTTACTCTACCCTGGGGCTATCTGACCAAGATTAGACAGTCTGGCCAGATTTATTCACTAATCTATCCTAGACACTTTGGCTAAGATTAAACTATTTAGCCAAACTCATTCACTACCCGATCAACATCAATTTAAAAAGAACTTGGCCATGCTTGAAAGGTATGGACCAAGTTAGTATTATTGCATGGGGCTTTTATTGAAATTCTTTTATGCCCTCTTTTTCTTTCTTTCTTTTTCTTTTCTCTTTCTTCTTTTTTCTTTTTTCTTTTCTTTTCTTTCTCTCTTTCTTTTTTTTCTTTCTTTCTTTTTTCTTTTTCCTTTTTCAAATTATTTATAGAATGAAAAATCATTTGTCAACAAAAATACTAGAGACAGATAATATCCCAGTCACCAATTGATCCTATAACTTATAGGGTGATAACAGGAAATTTACGTGCCTACAAACAAACTTGTCACTCTATGACGTGTGTGTCTCGGCCATGCAACCAACAATATTGAAGAATATAGCACCATCATCGAATTGTTGATTGATGATATTTCGTTTGGTATCCGCCACTTGGTTGTATGACCAGATTTGCAGCTAGTAGTACTACAACTAAGTAATGTCTATGCTATTCAAAGTCCTACTTTATTACAGGTATATTTACGAATTCACCTCTTGGAACGTTATTTTGATTATATTGAGTATCATCACATTCCTAGATGTCTAAATACATTGACTGATGTATTAGATAACTATGTATTAGACAGACATTTGGGCCATTTATAAACCAATCACATCACATGTATCACACAACACAAGATAAGCTGGTAGAAGCCATATATATGTATATAATCATCAAAAGTTTTTTACAAAAAGTTTTTGTCCAAGGACCAAAATCTCAAAATGTGAAGCTCATAGCTTCTACAAAATAGCATCATGGGTGATGCTCACGATACCACACAACTGCCCAGGCCACCCTACGAAGCATTCGACTAATAGACTCTGACACGCACATAGTAATGCATTGATAACATCTAGGGATCTCCCCAATAGCCATATCTGGGATGTCAACGGTCAACCCCTCCAAGTTCTGCTCCACTACCTCATAGTCTTCGGCATCCCATCGTGCCGCTGGAGCTGCCTCTCCTCGCCGTTGAATAGGAGATGTTCCTAGAGGTCGATATCGCCCCACATCTATGTCATCAAAAAGAGATTTTTTGATTAGTTCTTGGACAAAACATAAAAACATTTTATATGATAAAAATTACAAAAACAATTAAAAAGAAAAAAATGTGTATTTCTTTCCTAGGTCACCCCACTGAGCATCCTCAGGCAGGGCCAAATCTGGATCCCCTCAGAAATCCAAACCAACGTATGCGTAGTCTTCAATCATCAACATCTGGGGCTGCAATCAATCGAACAATGAATCATTTTACTTGAAGATGGGCCCAGCTACGTGTCGGGCCATGAGGTTGCACCACCTCAGCATCCTCAGATCCTGTGGGGCCGATAAAACCCAATCAACCTGTAATCTCATCAATGGAACCCTCTCGAGGAAGAAGGACACTAAAAGTGATCTGTACCCAAACTGCTTCAAGTTTCCCCTCCTATACTTCATTAATTGCCTCTTCATACTGCGGAGAACTGCATATGACTAGTTGAAGACTCGTGGCTCTGTGCACTCTATGGTTTATTGGAAGTATCTCTAGAGAGCCATGTGTGGAGCCGCGCTCCTAGCCATGTGTGCTATAGTGAACAAAATGGTTCACAGGGTCAAGTCTTGGACCCCCCAAATAACAACCTTGCCCTTGCTTCTTTCTGCCTCAGGAACACACTACTAGAGACAATACTCACTCATAGGGAGTCTGCCACCTCGGCTACCGGTCAAGCTAGCGTGGTACCCACGCCATGATAACCCTGTTAGAAAGTAGATATCCTCAATATCTAGGGTCAATGTGTGGACTCCCACGTGAAACAATCATTGGTCCACATCCCACATATGAACCAGGTATTCCAACAATCTGAGTTGGGTCCTCATGCCTGGAATCCTAAAGAATTTCAAGGGTCCACAGTCTCATAGGGCAGCGATGGTACCTGGGTCATTCCCGGCGATGGCATCCTCCTCCTCATGTTCTCTTTCTTTCCACTCCAACATCGTGATGGTCAAACACCTGCACAAGAACCATAAGAGAAGGGTCAACAACTTTTTCAAAACTTGGCACGTTTTCTATTGAACAAAAATCAAATTTAAATTTCATTTTTCAGCCCCCGCAGGTGCCCCTTTAGCACAATGCAAGATTCTCGCAGGTGCCCTTAAGGCCGCCTGCGAGAATCCAAGATTCGCGCAGGTCCCACATGGCCAACCTACGAGAATTCTCGGGCGCAAGTTATGGCCCTAAAATGGACCTAAAACCCTAAAAATTGTCAATGAAAACTAAAAATAAACCATGGAAAAGGTAGAAGATCAAGAGCTTACCTCGTTGGCGGAGACGGTTTGCCAAATGGTTGCTTGTGCCTCCCATGGTCGAGCAACGAAATTTGGGGGAAAATGAGGTGTATTGGGCAAAGTTTTTGGAAAAATCACAATGAAAATGGTAAAAGCCCTTTTTACCCATATTTATTCACTTTTTACCATTTTTGTTGATTTTTATATTGTTTTGTCTATAAAACCTAATGCCTAATAGTCCTATGAGTGTGATTTTTTGCAGATATAGAAACTTTGAAGTCCACATGAAAGAGTGCGGATGTTTTTTCTTTTTGTCACATGTACGACTACTTTTTAGGGTTTTTAGAAAAACCTTGAGCTCAGTCTTTGTTCCTTCTTGTGCTCAAAAATACATGAGAATGTAACCGAGTATACTTTTCTCATCTTTTTGTACTTATCATGGTCACATGAAAATGACAAACGCAAAGGAGTATCCTTTAAGCTCTTTTCGCACTCCATAAAAAATGAAAAGATTGTCGAGCAACCTTGTTTTGTTCACTCTCGTAAAAGTATCTGAACGAAACATTTGATGGGCGATAGTTTAACACTTTTTCGGTCCTGTTGAACTATTTTATGAAAAAAGAACTGAGAGAGTTTTCTTTAAGTGTTTTTGAGGCTCTCAAAACATGAAAAACCCCCAAGTTTTCTATATTTGGACTCGTTAAACAAACATCGAAAGACCCACAATGGAGCCGAGCCACTCCTTCCTAGGGTTCGTTAAATCTGCTCCAAGGGACTCATCCGAAGGATGAGCTTACATCAACAAGCATATGTTATCCTCCTCAAGCTTGCGTAAAAATAAAGAGGTACTCGCTAGAAATGGTGGGGGGAATTTTGGGAAAGGGATGTGTTTTTGTATTCATATTAATGGCAGTAAGCGTTGCTCTTGAACATGACACCCCCTATTTGTCATTTGAATCCGGGTTGAGAAATCCATTTGTCTCTCATTCGACTTGCTACAAGGTTGTATCTTGGGTCTTATTTGAGTCAGTGTTGCCAAGTCCTTGGTCGTGTCGTTCATATGTTCACAAGAAGTTCATCCAAGCCCTCTATTGAGTCGGCCATCTGTAGTTGTCCATCCTCACTATGTTGGCCTTCCCTGTGTCTGTTTCAGCCTGTATTCGTACTCTATTTCACCCTCAAAATATATTAGTTATTTCATGTCATTGATGGGGGATACATCAAGGCCCTCCTGTGACAAGTCTTGCTTCATCAACTCCAACTCATTATCTAAAAACAAGACTTAGAAATTATCTAGTACCTTGTAACTTGCATGCCTCAATGGCAGGTTTTGTCGCTTTCGACAGTGGGTTTTCATTATTGACCTCTAATCGGGAGGTTTCGTCGAGTATTTGACCTCAGCTCATTTATTCACATTCATTAGATTGTACTAGTGTACCTTGGGAGTCATTGACATTAATGGTGATTTCCCTCGCACTTGTTAACGGTTTCATCAATGACTGGTAATCAAGTGGTTTCTACCATGTTCAACTTCAGCACATGTAATCACATGGCTAGATTCATACTTTTAGGTGATGGAATTGAAGACCTTGGGTCTCATCTTTTTTATCTAGGTTGTGATGGAGTATGTATGATTTGCATCCGCACATAGATCCACTTTGTATGTCATGTGGCTATGTCGTCTTAATTTAAGTCTTCTCGCATAGATCCACAGTGTATTCATGGTGGCTATGAAGCATTTTGACAACATGGATCCACGGTGTATGATTGGTGGCCATGACCTACATTTATGATTTCATTCATTAGTGATCTGAGTATGGGAATGCCTACCTCGGAATTGGTATTATATCATGCAGATGCTTGGTTATTTGCAGGTTTCTGATTAGGTTCACTCTTGGTCTCTGACACACACACACAGTTTACAAAGTATTTTAGCTGTCACAGATTTCGGCCTCTTACTTTGGGGGTAATTCTATTACACATGATTTTGGTCACTCTGGTGGTGTCTCAACAGTGATGTATTCAGGCTCCCAACAAGGACCTTTTGCCTGAGAAAACTGGCTCCTGTCTTCTTCCAAAAACATATTTTTAAGATGATTTTGCAGGCTGCCTATGGTCTAGGGTGAGAGAATCCTTCATTCTCGCAAGCCACCCACACTTAGGGTGTGAACTTCTCTCAGTCTTCTCCATATATAGAGTGCGGAGTTATTTTTAATCTTGGAAAGGAGAAGAGGTCTCGAGGGTTCTAGAAGGGAATCTTCTAGAAAATGAGTTGGCATTTGCATGGTTGTCATTCTACTGACTTCTCAGATTTGATGGGATCATCCTCATCCATGTAACCATCTCTCCTTCTCCTATATATTTAAAGGTTTCTCATGGAAAAGGTTAAGAAAGATTGAATGAGGAATTGGTGAAAGAATTGTGTGAATAACCCTGCTTGGACAGAAGATTGAAGGCTCTATTTGGTCCATCAAGAGGAATTGGATCTTATTCATGCAAGTACAGAGAAATTGTGTGTGTTTGAACCAGGGGTCACTGAAAGGAAGCTTGCAACATCAAGGCGATCAGGTTGTATCTTCTAATTTCAATTAATATGATACAATGGCATGTCCCTTTCCCATAAAGTCACTTTTACTTTATTGTGTAATTCCTTGATCATATACAAGGTTGACATTGAACATAATTCGCTATATTCACTTTGGTTGGTTTGTTTTGTCTTGGAATTCACTTCATGAGAGCACTGGAGTGAAGCGGGAACAACAGAGACCTAAGGAAATGATATAAAGGTATGCCAATTATTCCTTCCCATTAGTAGATTCAATGATTACAACTTAGGGAAGGAGTCATGTCCTATCCTGTTTTGTTCTAGATCCAGGTGGATCTAGGTAGATCTATTAGTGTGTGCACCTACCAATTTGCTCAATAACACAGGGTCATGGCCATGGTCATATGAAAATTGAGAGATTAGGGAAGGAGGGATAAGGGCTGAATTGGTGGTATTCGAGATAGAAAAATGCTAAGGAAGGATTTAGCCGCAGTTTCTAGTCATGGTCACCTGGGATGGTAGTTTGAAGGAAGCGCCTGCACAGGATGAAATTCTGTGTCAGCCAAGGATAATAGGACACTGTTATTTTAGGTAAATGGGATATGATCTCCATGAACAAAAAAAAAATAAAGATACCTGTAGCATGATTTGGAAATTTTGTTTATCATATGTGTAATTATAAGAAAATGGTCGCTTGCACATTTTGCAGAATTAAGGGGCTTAAGCACATCATCTCAGTATGCATATTGAGGAAATGGAAGAAGGTGAGCGAGTCTCTAGTCATGATAAGGAGGTCAAAGGGTAGAATACTAGAGTTGGTAGTGCAGAGACAGATTCCAATGGACGCAAGGAAAAAGGAGAACAATAAATGTTAATAGAAATAATAAGAAGCCTGCATATGGAAGTGTAGAGCTACAAAGAAGACAACGAGAGACCGATGAGAGAGAAAATTCAGATAAGTGCTCGAGTGTTGCAGATCTTAAATCGGTTGCGGAGACAAATGAAGACGGGATCAAACTCGAGACAAGAGGAGGAAGGCAGGTGCCATGAAAGAAGGGATGATCATGGAAGAGTTGGTTATTCCAAAAGTGCTAGCAGAGCTCATGGACACCACTCACCAACTTACTTAGAAAGAAAGTTTTATGTAGCAGATGATCCCATAATAAGTCCAAAGGTGTCTCCTGTCAGACACCAAAAAAGGAGACAAGAGGTAGATAGTTTGCAAGGAGAGTTGAGGAAGCTGAAGCCACCTTCCTTTAGGGGTGAAAGAGAAAGGGAAGATGATTTTGAAGCATGGTTTCTTGGGCTCAGAAGATATTTTTAGTTGCATAACTATTCATCCAACTTGGAAGCCAGGATTGCCACCTACCATTTACATGGGAAAGTTGTAATGTGGTGGGACCAACTGAAGAAAGTGGAACATGTTAATGAAAGTAGGATCACTTGGAAATAGTTCAAGAAGTACTTCGAGAAGGAGTACCTCTCAGATAATTTCTGTGACGAGAAAATGTAGGAGTTCTTTGAACTTAGATTGAGAAGAATGACTATGGAAGAATACAAGAAGAAGTTCTTGGGATTGTTAAAATATGTCAGGTTCACTGGTGATGAGAGAGTGAAAATACATAGATTTCTAAGTGGACTGCCAACCTTTTATAAGGAAAAGATCAAGTATGATGAACCCAAGACCTTGACTGAGGCCATGAGGAAGGATAAATACTTGTATGAGCAAGGCCAAGGAAGAGAATCCGTGAATAAATCTTGGAAGTGCAAGAAGAATGTGAAGTCCGATCAAAGGAGGAAATGATTCAAACCTCCCTTCAATAGGAATGAGCCTAATAGAAATCATCAAGATCAGTATGCTAAGGGGTATTCCAAGAAGGAAGATTCCTTGGGAAAAAGGAGAAGACCACCAATCCAATGTTGGGGATGCAAGGAATATCACTTGTACAAGGATTTCCCACACAGAAAAGACAAAGTGAAGACTATGCACAACATACAATAGGCTACAACAGTTGAAGACATGGGAAGAATCTATCCATCTATAAATGATCGACAAGCATAGTACTAGTCCAATATGATCAAGGTGGAAGGTAAGATCATAAATCAACATGTTTCTATTTTGATTGATTCAGGAGAAATTCATTGCTACATTGATCGTAAGATAGTGGATAGATTACATTTGGAGAAAAGTAAACTTGGAAAACCAAGTTTGGTTCAGTTAGCCACTAGAACCAAAAGAAGAATCCATGATATGGTCAAAAGTTGTTCCATAAGTCTTAATGGTGTGAATACTAGTATTGATCTATATATCATGCCATTCGGGTCTTATGATGTTCTAATTGGGATGGATTGGTTGGAAAAACATCATGTTGTCCTAGATTGTCATAACAAGACATTTACATGTCTTAATGGAAATGGAAAATAGAGCACTGCAAGAGGAGTTCCAAGACCCATCTCTATAAGGGAGATTTCAGACTTACAACTGAAAATATGTTTTAGGAAAGGATGTCAACTATATGTAGCTCCTGTGGAAGAGATAGATAACACAGAAGGGCCAAGCCTCGAAGATTTCTCCATACAACAAGAATTGAAAGATGTATTCCAAGAAATACCAGGATTGCCACCAAGGAGGGAGATAGATTTCTTAATTGATTTAGTGCCAGGACCTTCCCCGTTGTCAAAAACACCTTACAAAATGAGCACACCATATTTAAAATAATTACAAATGAAGTTGGAGGAATTGTTGAAGAAAGGGTACATACATCCAAGTGTTTCACCTTGGGGAGCATCAGTACTTTTTGTCAAAAAGAAGGATGGAACCTTGAGGCTGTGTATTGACTTCCAACAGCTGAACGAGTACACTATAAATAACAAGTATCCTCTACCCCGAATTGATGACCACTTTGATCAACTAAGAGGAGAAAAGGTATTTTCAAAGATTGACCTAAGGGTAGGATACCATCAGGTAAGAATCAAGGAAGAAGACATTCATAAGACAACCTTTAGGACCAGGTATGGGCATTATGAATTTGTAGTGGTGCCATTTGGACTGAACAATGCACCCGCCGTATTCATGTGCTTAATGAATGGAATATTCAGAAATTATTTGGATAAGTTTGTCATAGTATTCCTGGAGTACATACTTATCTATTCTAAGTCTGAAGAGGAGCATGAACATCACTTAAGGATGATATTGCAAGTACTAAGAGAACATCAGTTGTATGCCAAGTTAATTTTTATTTTTATCAAAAGAATATCCATTACTCGGGACACATTATTTCAGAGCACGACATAACAGTAGATCCAGAGAAGATCAAAGCCATTAGGGGATGGCCAACACCCAGAAATGTGTTAGACGTCAAATATTTTATGGGATTAGTTGGGTACTACAGAAGGTTCATAGTAGAATTCTCTAAGATTTCTTATCCCATCACTTCTTTGAAAAAGAATGGAACTAAATTTGAATGGACACTCAAGTGTGAAAATAATTTTAATATGTTGAAGGAATTACTTACTAGTGCACCTGTGTTAAATATTGTTGACCCAAATGAAAGTTTTTTGGTATGTACAGACGCATGTAAGAAAGGAATTGGGGGAGTCCTCACACAAAATGGACATTTCATCGGATATGAGTCTGGAAATATTAAGGAACTTGTTGCCATTATTCACTCCTTGAGGATGAGGAGGTATTATCTCATGTGGAAGAAATTCGAATTAAGGACAGACCACATTGGCCTAAAGTATATTTTTGAACAATCAACCTTGAATTCCACAAAATCAAGATGGATGGAATTTCTAAGTGAATATGACTTCTATATCGAACATATCAAGGGAAAGGAGAATAAATTTATCGATGCACATAGTATAAGAGTGCATCTCATGCATGCTACTGCTTTCAGTATGCATCATTCATACTTGAAGAGTAGAACTTTAGATGATCTTGTTACAGATCATCATTACCTACAGGTAAAGAAAAACTTATAGCAAGGAAATGTACAACAGAAAATAAAGGAGTATTAGATAAAGGAAGAAGGATTACTCATGCATAAAAATAGAATCTATGTTCCTAGTT
>JASDQU010884725.1:13595-28787 GCA_032191745.1 Picea mariana
GAAGTATGTTGTGGATTACATCGCTCGATGTATGGAATGCCAGAAGGTGAAGGATGAGCATAGGCACCCAGTAGGTTTGCTGCAACTATTTCCGATTCCAGAGAAGAAATGGGAAGTGATCACCATGGATTTCATCACAGGATTACCCAAAACGAATAAGCAACATGATTCAATCATGGTAGTGGTTGACAAATTAAAAAAGGTTGCTCATTTTGTGTTTGTGAAGAAAACGCATACATCGGCTAATATTGCATAAATTTTCATGAAGGAAATTGCTAGGTTGCATAGGATACCTAGGAGAATCATCTTGGACAAAGATACAAAGTTTACCTCCAATTTCTGGAGGGTCTTATTTAAAGGATTTGGCACAAATCTAAACTTTATCACAACATATCATCCCTAGATAGATGGGGAGTCAATCAAATAATTGAAGACATGCTGAGAATGTATGTGATGGATAAGCCATCTAGGTGGAAAGATTACTTACACTTGGTTGAGTTTGCATATAATAATGGGTATAAAGCTTCATTGAGAATGAACCCATTTGAAGCATTGTATGGTAGGAAATGAAATACTTCAGTAATATGAGACAACCCAGCAGATAGAGTGGTACTGGGGCCGGAGTTTCTCAAGGACATGGAAGACTAGGTGGTTAAGACCAAGAAGAACTTAAAGGTAGCTCAGGATAGACATAAAGTTTATGCAGACAATAAAAAGACAACTAGAGAATTTAAGGTAGGGGAGAATGTACTTTTGAAAGTGAAGCCCAAGAAAATCTCATTGAAATTGGGTAGTTGTACAAAGATGGCAGCCAGATTCTGTGGTCCATTTTAAATATTGGACAGAATAGGGCCAGTTACATACATGCTTGCATTGTCTTCTTCCATGAATGTGCATAATGTATTTCATGTCTCTTTACTAAAAAAATATGTACATGATCCTAACCATGTTATTGATTGGCATTTGATTCAGGTAGAGACAGAGGGAGATTTTCAAGTTCAGCTAGTGTGGGTATTGGACAGAAAAGTCAAAATGCTCTGGAATCGAGTTATAGAGCTAGTAAATGTGTAGTGGACCCACTACGGTCCTGAAGATGCTACCTGGGAGCATGAATATGTCATGAAGGAAGAGTACCCACAAATTTTTGAATAAATTGATATTTTGATCTCTATTTTGTATATGCACTAAGGATGGTGCCAAAATAAGGGGGAGGGGATGTAACACCCCAGGTTTTGAAGCCCCATTTTAAATAATGTATTGTTACAATGATGAGAGGCCAGGGTGCCCAAACAATTATTAAAGGGCTAGTATACCCAATAAATGTAATCTTTTGATCATTGTTAATAAAAGACACATCATTGGCCACTAGACGAACAAGGACTAGAGTTATAGGGGGCTATGATTTTACAAGAGAGGGGCCTTGAGGGGATAAGTGTTTATTCATTTTTTAATTACCCCTTTTTGTCTAAGAGAGGGGATCGGTTATGTGAGACTATTCGAGAAGTCCAGGAGGTTCCTTATTCCCCACGAAATTACTTAAACCCGCCTCTGGTCTGATGGGGGGTTCAACTGATGGCTTGTTCACTGATTTTCCTGTATGTTCATTTATTTCCATCATGCACTTTCATGAACCCATTTACCCATTCATTGAGCCATCCTCATCTGCATCTTGGCTTGGGAAGGGGAACCAAACTACTAAATAATTAGCCATAGGATAGTTGGTTGTAATGGTCGTTGGTGCAATCCATCCATGACTTGGGGACTACATGTCTAAGATGTGTTGGCATGTGCCCTGTTTTTGCTCACAAATGCAAGTCCTGAGAGTTCCATCATTCAGATTCTAGACCAGCTATGCTGGAGTCCCTACAAAATAAGGAGAAGGACTGCCTGGGAGACTGCATGGCATAGAAGGGTGGAAGTCCATTCTCTTGGGGCGGTACAGGCTGGGTAGAAGAGAGTTGGGTACTTGGATTGTTGTGGGTGTTGGAAAACTTATCAGAGCTTGAGAGATGACTGGTTTGGGAACCCAATTACACTCTGGAACTGTCCTTGTGGATTCATATCCCTAGCTCGGGGGTGACACTGTTGTTGAGGTTTGGATCAGTGGTGTCGATGGTTGGGTGGAACTTCCTTGGTCTGCAGCGAGTTGGTGTCACCTTTTTATAAAGATAAGTGCTCTCAGTTGTGATATTATTATCTGTGTATGAATGTATTTCCACTGTGTATTTTAATTATCGTTTAAATAAATCTTAGATTATGCATGCTTGTTGGATATTGGTGTGCATGTCGTTAAAGTCTTTTCTTTTATGCATCCTTAAATTTTAAAAGGTATCAGTAAGAGAAAGAAGTCCAAGGGAGGGATTGAAGGTAGCATACCCCGGAATGTGGGTGTTTGGGTATGTTACATGTTGTGATGGTTGATATAGAATAATATCATCACTCTCTTCTATGGAGGTTGGACCCACTCCAATAGAATAGAGTGTTGTGTAGCTTAGATGGATTCCTCCATTTCTTGTTGTGTAATTTCATTATGAATTCACGTAGGATTTATTTTATTTTATTCTATAACTAGTTTCTTGGTTCAATTTGTTCATGTAATTAGATTACTCATGTGAAGTTGTGTTTATTTATGGAATCATGTATTCATGGTAGATTTCATTTACTCATTCATTTTTAATAAATGCATCCTAGATTGGGTTGCATTCTTATATGTTGTTTAATAATAATGCTTAATGCGATGACTATATTTTTTGGTCTAGGTAATGACATGGATCAAGTTGCCAAGGGTTAGGCTATGATTTCAAAGACTTAGTTAATTTCCTTTCCAGCAAGTAGTTATTCAATTTTATTTCAGTGTGTGTAATTTATTTTCAGCAAGTGTGGTGTGAACTTCTATTTGTGAAAAATTAATTTAGAGTTTCAATTATGTAATCAATTTTACTACACATAGGTAGGGATTCTTCAAGAGACAATTGAGTCATACTCCCGATACCTATGTTGCTTGTGTGTTTCTTTTCTACAAGTGTGATTTAATTTACTATAAGTGTGATTTATATTATATCTCCTTGTGTATTGTATGTTTCTAGACAATCCCCGTAGGTGGTTGAGAGCATGGGACTGGCACAATCCACTACTTACCAATCCCCATGGGTGGTTGAAAGAAGGGAAACAAGGAGCCCACCACTTCTTGAGTGATTTACTTTCCTACCAGTATGCTTTCATTTATGTAATGTGTGTTTTTGTTTTAGCAAATGTAGATTTATGTAGAACCTTTCCATAGCTTGAGAATTTTCTATACTATGACTACAAACGTAATCATTGATACTATGAGTACAACACATAGAAATAATAATTGTTATTGCATATATAGTGCACAATAGTTCGTAAGTTCCATACGAGCCTCAGATTGATAATTAAATGTATTGGATGTTTTAATAAGAAAATTAAAGATACCAACAAATACAAAATCAAAAGGGAGTCGTAAAATAACATTTCAATAAGGTAGGCTTGATTTGGGAATACATAACAGATATATGGGAGGAAGCAAAGGAACATTACAGTTCAAGAAATTATGGAAAATTTAACTTCAATAGAAGAGGTAAGCCCTTAGGGAGGATTATGGATGAGGATAAAGAACACAGAGAAGCCAGAAAGAAGGTAGAGGAGGAGTAAATAGGAAGGACATATCCCATTTTGTCTTGTACACATTTAGGATTAGCGGAGGAAGAAGAGACAATAGAATATAAAAAGAGGATAAAGAAAGAGAAGGTTCACAAGAAAAAGAATGACGTCGCTGAGAAAAAAGTGGAAAATCGCTAATGAAGCCAAATCTAAAGATAAAGAAGAAGCCCCAACAAAGGCATCTTCCCATAAATAAGTCAACCAAAAGGTAATAGCAGAAAAGGTCATAGAAACAGGAGTAGCAAAAGAAGTAGTGGAAAAGAAAGATACAGATAAACCGACATAAAAAGAGCAGATGAAGAAAAATGAAGAGAATAGCAATAGTGAGATAGTCCTAGTGGACACTGATATCCCTGCGATATCATTAGTCAATGCCAGTGGACTAAGTTTGGTACTCCATTCAAGCCAAATGATGTACCCAACACGAGGAAGTTCATATACAAAAAAGCATCGGGAATAATTATGCAATAACAAGAGAATAAAGTTTCGGTAATAGGGGGAAGCCCAATATCATTCATTACTGTTGTGAGTGGGAAATCCCTCTACGGACTAGCACTTAGGGTTAGATTATGCGTGCAGAAAAGACCTAAAGATCTCTACTTTCTACCATCGTCCCAGACCTAATCCCCATTATTCTTAAGAAAATACATAGTTAAATGCGCATACCTTATTACAGGTGTTTGATGTAGATCCCTCCTTATGCTTGATCATTTTTTTATTGCAACTCTCCTCCCAAGGCTAACCTGCATTCACATAAAAAAAAACTTCACATGCATTTGATCTATAGATTAATGGGTTAGAGATTTGAATAAACAAGTATACAATAAATCATAAAAACCTCATACGGTGGGATGGGAAAAGTATCTCTTTATTATTAACTTCAACAAATCAACTTACAATGATGAAGTTGGTCGCTGCTCCACGAACCTAGTCCTAGGCTCCTCTTATACTGTCCTCCAATTTCTTTGCTCTATCTTTCGCTTTGCACAAGTAAGGCTAAAGGGTTGGGACAAAGGGAATATGAAATTGGGTATAGTTTCTTTACTATGATTCTCCTCTTCCAAATAAGACCCCTAACCCTTCTTTTATAGGCTAGAAGAAGCTAGTTATTTGGGTGAACCATTGGCCATGCATGGCTGGAAGGTTCAGTTAAGTCACCCAAAGTTGTGTGTTTCGTCGACAACTTTCCTTTTTTCGTGCTTTTGTAGGTACACGTGGGTTGTTTTGGGTCAGCGAGCATGTACATGCGTGCAATAATAGAGCAGGGCATGTGCACCTTTATAAAAAGTGTTTTTAAGAAGAGTTGTTCAGCAGTGTTTTGGCAAAGAAGGGATCTGAGATGGCCTGATGCCAGGTAATATTGTATAGTGCAAATTAGGGTTATAACATATGCCCCCTAATGTGTGAGGTCAAAAGAGCATCTGATGGCCAAAATACATTACCAATCTTTACTGATGTGTTGAACAAGTGAGCCCAGGAACCAGAAATCGGGAGGTGCCGTCTGTAAAAATAACAATTGTCTCACCGAGGTAGGCATACCCATGCTCAGGATAGAATAGACGCAGGGATACCAATCAAATACACTGTAGATCCATGTCATATAACTATATAAAGTGTAGCTGCGAACAGTACACAGTGGAGCTACTTCTTGAAATCAAAAAAGATATACATGTAGAGTATCCATCTTCATAGAAGATGATAAGGCCTGATGGCCAGAGATGAGGGATTCAGAGCTTGAGAAACAACTTCAAAATATTCAAAACTCGGGTAGGAGTGTAATATGAGTGTATGACATCACTGCCTAGAGGTCTTTGACGGATTGTCGGTCATGGAATAGAGAATCTTGATGATCAGACTGAAGGCTTGATGATCAGACTGAAGACTTGATTGGACATTCAGGATGGCCGAGTATTAGGGCAAGAGACAAACTACATAGGGGTCGACTCAGGCTTGGTAAAACTTTCCCTTGGACAACAACATGACAAATGATGAGACTCGGGTAGCATGGCATTAATCGTAAGTTTACGAGGCATGAGGCAATGCAAACTCTCCATATGTTTTGAAGAATAACCAAACGGAAGAGGACACAACTCTATGTAGCGAGAAAAACTTCCTAAGGTCATATCAAATCCCATAGTTTGACGAACAAACAGACAAATGTGCTTTATCCAAGAAAAACTTATTGTGTTGCCAATAAAGAAAATACTTTTCCCTTACTCTTTTTGGGGTATATTTGATTTTTTTGTCTTTTTCAATGATTTTGGAAAGAAGAATAAAGGAATGTTACGTTACAATGGAGGAACGAGTGTTACAAACATACGAGTTCAAGGCGCAAAGACAAGACTAATGTTTAGAATAATTATACTCGGGAAAAATCCTCCGAGGGCCAAGGGTGTTAAGACACAGAGGAAACGTGCTACAAGGCTTGCGTATAAGGTATGCTCCAGATGGTTCATTTGGGAGCAACATGGAGCCAACATTTAGACCAAAGACGCAGTTATGCAAACACGATTAACAAAACACACAATGGTAACGTCCTTCTATGTAAGTTTAATGAGCCCAGAGAAGGTAATCTTGGTGGTTTTTCATATTTAGAGAGTCTGAAAAAATGTAAAAAGAGACTCCATTAGGGTACCTTTTTCGAAGATAGTCTAGTTGGTTCGAAAAAGGAGTAAACTAGCACTAACAAGACGTCTGTTCAAAACCATTTTAATGAGTGTGAGAAAGACAAGATCACTCGGCCATTTTTTCATTTTTAAGGAGTCTAAAAAAAGCTTGACTATAGACTCCGTCAGGAATGTTCTTCTGGACCAGTTTAACGAGTGTGAGAGAATAAGGTCACTCGACGATATTTTCAATTTTAGGGAGTCTGAAAAGAGTTTAACCATGGACTCCGTGGGGGTTCCTTTTTCGTAAATTTAGTTCCCTAGGCCCAAAAAAGGGTTAAAATGATACTTGAGAGTACTCTTCTAGAGAACTAAAGTTCCATAGAGTATACCTTTGTTCGTAGAATTGACTGTCCAGACCAAAAAAGGGGTAAACTACCGCCGGAAAGATGTGACTTCAAATTTTAGTTTAACGAGTATGAAAGGTCACAAGATCACTCGGAAATCTTTTCATGTTTAGAGGGTCTGAAAAGGGCTTAAAAGAAGACCCGTAGAGGTTACTTTTTTCAGTTAATTTGGACGAGATCAAAAGGCATAAATGCACTCTCCCCATATGTTGCTTTCGGATCTCAAAGTGAGCTTTAAAATCAACAAAGTTAGCGCATGATCGACACTTTGTAGGTTGATGTTGGGTATCTCCTTGAGGGAGAAGTATGCTCTGATGAAAACATTGTCTACGATGCCAGGGGTTCTGGAGAGATTTATAGGTACTGTTTCAGAGATACTTACCATATTACCCTTGGCATAAACAACATGAGTAGCCAAGGGATTGATAGGACGAGACCAATCTCTAGTCATAGTCAAAGTGAATTCCTCTGCTTTGATTCTGCTTAACTCTGGGAGGAAGTATGATCTGTGATGAAGATCATCCCAGGGTTTGTCCAGACTAGTCATTGCTTCAATTACTACTTTGTTAGAGGGAAAGACTAAGTCTAAAGAATCAGTGTTAGCGAGAAAACCTTGAGCCCAAATAGGCTCTAGAAGCGGATCGAACTCTTGTGTAGAAGTTGGATCTGGGTTGGCTAAAGCTTGTTGGACTAAAGACTACGCTACTTCAGCTGCGGATAAGGGCATGGACATGCCCAGATGCCCTGTTTCCTCCATCGTGGCTAATGGGGAAGGAAGTATCCACAGATTGGTGAAGTAAGTCGTGCGAAATGATGAAACTTAGAAAATATCAACCTTATGGTGGTCGGGTATGAAATGGACATCGCCTTGAGGGGGCGGGTAATCGAAGGTACCCATCAAATATGGGCACAAACCAACCCCTATGTTGACTACGCCTGGTTGAGGATTATCAATCATCGGGACCGCAGACACCCCTAATGAAGGGTCAGATCTAGAGAAAGACAATTGATCAATGGTCACAATCTGGTCCTCGTGTGGAAACAACAAGACTCGAAAAACTGTAGCAACCACTGCTTGCATGGCATACATGCAACTCCTTCCTAACAAAAGATTGTAGTTGAGACGTGTCGACTACCTCTACCTCAATGCACATAGTATTCCCTCCCAATTGCACAGGAAAAGAGGGAATGATACCATGTGGTTGAAACGAATGACTATCAAAAGTAGTGAGAAGAGTGGGCGACGGAGACAAAATGGGTTGGCCAATGGCCTTCCAACATGCCAATGACATAATGCATGTCAAGGTGCCCTCATCAACCACTGTGTGGAAAATATTTTGAGTAAAAGTTTTCGTGGGGTGAGCCACTACTATCTGAAATGCTACGTGGTATGGAAGATGAGGCTTTAAGTCAGTTGCATCTAGCATGATGGTATCTGGATTACAAGTCTCGGTAGAACCTAGAGTGGTTAACAAAGCTTTCCTCTAGGAAGGGCATCTTTGGAGGACCTCCAAAGAGGACATCACACAAGGGGTTTGAGACAAATCTTCCACCATAGAATAGTTCTGGGCGGCCCTTGCATTTGGGTTGTGAGAATCTTTTTTGAATGTGCCTTTTGGGATGTGTATCATTGTTTTGCCCAAATTCTTATCAATTTGTAGAGGAAGAGATGCGAGTTTGACTTCTTTTCCCTTCTCAGAAGTGCTTGGTTTACTGTAGTCATGCGCTCTAGTGGATATGAAAGAATCACCCTTCATCATATATACATTCACGGATGTGGGATTGTTCAAAGATGGAGAGGGTTCTCGACTGCCCCCTTCTACACTTATAGAGGCTTGGGTTAGGTTTTGTCCATGTTGAAATGGATTTGTTAACACAACAGGCTATTTTTATGTCACAAACTTTTGGGCCTCTACAAGCCGGGGACATAGGTGGGTCGGGTGGTCTTCTGCACACAGGTTTCACGGATACCTCACCTTTTTTTTTTTCTGTGTTGCTCCCGCTAGCATTATCAGTGTGTTTCTTATCCCCCTTACCCTTCTTTCATTTTTTTTTCTTTCCTTCAGGCTGTTGGGTGGCCTTTGTATTTTTCAATTTCACTGTGTGTACATCCGATGTCTTAGTAGGGGGAGCAGCCAAAATAGTAGTTTGGCTGGCTGTTGTGTGTTGTATAGACAATTGTTACAATTGCTTTGTCAGTTGCTCAGCGAGCTTTGTTTGCGTTGAACCAAAAATACCATCGTCATGTGGTCCAGCTCTCTGTCTGGTTTTATCAAGTATTGAACATGGTGCATCTGGCAAGATCTCATATAATAAACCAGACTAAGAATAAATGAGCTCAAGCTATTGATCTCTCATGATGGTGTCTTCTTCGGAGAACACTCCTGAAGTCGCGATGTCTTTGGATAATTGCAGGACCAAAGACTTAAGGAACCACTCAAGCAGGAATGCTGGTGGGACTGGTACCTTAATTAAATTCTTCTAACGTCTCCATTCTCGGATGTGATCAGAGATATGGTCTTCTTTTGTCTATGAGAAATTGGCCAGCAATTATGTGCCAGTGTCGTATCTCATAGGTAATTGGAAATGGTTTAGGAAGGCCATTGCTAATTCGCCGAAGGAAGAATATCTTGAGCAGTCGAGCTCAATGTACCATTTCACAACACTCCTAATGATAGTATGTTGAAACAATCACAACTATACAGAGTCATCTTTCAAAGAGTTAGATGAGCACCAAAGGTGGAAGGTAGTCACATGATCGCTTGGATCTTCGTTAGGATTGGCTTCGAACTTTGGTATGTCTGAAGACAACTTCGTCGACATAGGAGGCCAATGTGGATCGTGATAGATTGGGTCATTCAAAAACCTTGTCAAGTCTAGAAAATGCAAGGTTGCCCGGAAAGGTAATTTGGGTTGTTGGTGATAACCTAGGAAAAAGGGGCCTGGAGTTTGACTAGCACTAGGTTGCCAAGAAAATTTTGGATGTTGTCTTGGGTTTTGGTAAAAACCATGGCCATGACCAGCGTACAGATTTTGCATGTGAGGAGACATCATCGGTTGATTCCCAAAGTAGGACATAGATGGATGGGCATGCATTACATTCGAAGGACATTGGGAAGGGTTTCCCCATGTCGATCCCATAGGGATGGGCATAGTACTTTGTCCGGGGTTCCATTGACTATGGAAAGAATTGCCCTAGATCGGAATTCTTGACAAAGGAATGGATCCCTGCCAAGAATTCCAAGGCCCTGATGTGGAAGAAGTTCTTGGGTTTGCCCTCTGTGCAGGAATAGTACCCAGTATAAGAATAGGTTGTCCAAAACTAGGGTTTCCCCCAGTTGGGAAAGTAGTTGAAGAAAAGGCGTTGTTACCAAATGCACCGAACAAAGAAAATGGTGTCAAACCTACCGGCATATTATGTGAAGGTGGTCCTTGACTGCCTGCTCCAGGTAAACTATGGTGTGCAGGTGGTCCGGCGGATTGCTGATGCATGCCACCAAGTGAAGGGGATGAAGGAGGTATATCACCTCCCCCGTAAGGGAAAGCATTAAAAGGAGCAGGAGTGCCCCCCATGTGGCCTTGCAAAGGAGAGTTAGAGCTTCCTGCCCTCAGACCTAAAGTCTGTGAAGTGGAGTAGGAAAGTACAGGACTTGTACCTGAACTAGGCATCCCGTATGAGAACGGAGGGCCTATCGCACTTGGTTAGAAAGGGGTTGTGGCCACCACCAGAGATGGGATCAGACCACTGTGCAATGTATAGGTGGTCAAGACCATGGTGGCTCAGACCACTGATGGTGGGTTAAGAGGTGGAAACTCTTCTATGGTGACAACCATAGTGGGAATTGAAGAATTCCCACTATGGTTGAAAAAAGAATTCCCAGAAGGAGTAACATCATTTGTTTCCATTGCTGCGTGAGACGCTATCTGGGACTCTTAAGGATGAATCGGTACGATGGTGGGTGCTGAAATATCAGTGGTGGAGGTTTCAACTAGATCAAAAGATTTCACTTCAAGGTCTAAAATGGTCAATTCCTCCGGATGTTGGTCGGGCACAATTTCTTGTGACCTGGTCACTTAAAAAGACCATTGTTGGTCTAGCTTTCACCTTAGTGGTGGTGGGGGTGGCTCCTATGTAACCGGTGATAGGCCTTGAAGCCTTAGTGACCGGCAGAGCTCATGATCCTCCACTGTGTGAGAAGATCAAAGACACTCTAGGGAAGTCTAACCATTCAAAAAACAACACACACTAAGAAGTCCCTACAAGATAAGACAAGAAAACACTAAACTAATTGGAAGAACAGTTACAACAACCAACACTAGAGAAACTTACCGATGAAAGTGAAATTCGAGCACAGAAGCAACCTTCAGGTATACTCTGCAAAACATGGCCTGATGTTTGTCCCAGGTGCTGCGGTATACCCCTGTAGTCACCTGTGTATGTCCCTAAAAAGATAGGCAACTAGGTTGCCAGCGCGCGAACAGTTACCAGGCGGGTACAGTCAAAAGTCGGGTAGACCACAATGAGCAGGGTATTGAGCCCAAAAACTATCAAGGGTATCGAAATAAAATGGTATGGAAGACAATTGAGGACCTCGAACAGATTCGAGACCCACGAAGCCCCGTGGCAAATGCAATCAACGGAATCCCAAAACAAGCCCTCTATATTTGTTCTCCACTACGATTGGTCTAGCTTTGGAGGGGTTATCTCCGCTACCTTTATGCACACGACCTTGTGTTTATCCCCTATGTTAGAGGGGCGTCCCAGATAACTTTCATGATACTGGACTTTGACACTCCCTAACTCAGACTCCAATGTTCGATTTTAATGGCCTTCAAGAGTTTCCTCTCCAACCTAATTCATGACCGTAACCCTAAACTAGTTGGTTGACCCTACAAACATTAAAGGTCTAATGAATTTTAGATTTAACGTCAATTTTATGGCTTGTCTTACGTCAAAGGCTATGAAAGTGAAACTAGTGATGTTTGAAAGATGAAAGTAAAATAAACAGAAAGCTTGGAAACAAAAACTTTTCTTTAAACAACTTTTCAAACTTTAAAATTTTTCTAAGATATTTGAACAACAAACTCAAAGCATGATTTCACTCGACTACGAGCTACTTATGATCTAAGTAAACTGTCAATAACTTATGAAAGAAAAGACTTTTCCCTGGTTACTAATGCAAAACAACACTTTTTAACCAATCAAAGAAACAAAAGTTTTTTTTTTTTTTATTTGAATGCTCACAAAGCAAAAAAGGAAAAATACCAACAAGTCAAAACCAAAACATTTGCTGGCCTAAGCGTAGATTGCAAAGAGTCACGTCCAAAAAATCACACATAAGAATTTTTTTTTCAAATGGACTCTCACACTTGTCTAAAAACCCTATAAAAGAAAAATTTGAGGAAAAACTTCTAAAATGAAAAAGAAAGCTATTTTTGTGATCAAACCTAAGTTACTGACTGCTATGACAGAGACCCAACAACCTGAGAGGTATATCTCTTGTCAAAGGAAAGGATGAATGCCTCACCTTCAGCAAAAATTCTCCTCAAGCACACCACTGACAGTTCAACAACAAGCATGTGCACGCGAGCTATGCAAATCCAGAGGGCGTGTACACACATGCTGGCCTTATATAGGTCACATGTATTACTGACTCTAAGACAAAAACAAAAATCCAAGCAAGCCATCCCAGGCAAAGATTACTGGTATTGAAAACTAGAATCTCTTGAAGACTCAGACACTTACTTTAACAGAAAAAGAAAACCAATCAAGGGAAACTTCATAGCAAAAACCAATCCAAGGTGAAGCCTAAGCTACAGACTACAAGCAAAAAAGACTGGAAAGAGTTCTAGAAAACCCCTAAGAAGGACTACTTCTGACAGGTAAGAGGATGACTACCTCTTTAAAAGCAGTTTTCTGGAATCTACATGCAACTGTCACTTCCTTAGCTAGCGTGTACACGTGGGCTGTGAGAATGCAGGGCACGGATACATGCATGTAAACCTTATACAGGCTGCATGTACCTCTGTGGGTCTTGAAGAAAAATTACAGTCAAGCAAAGAAACAGAGATAACTAGTATGGAAGACGAGAATCTCTATTAGCTCAGACTTTTGTAGAAACTTTAAAAATAGGAAAATGAAACCAGTTCTTAAAAATAACCAAAAATATCCCCAGGAACCCTAGAGACTTCCCCAGCATGGTCACCAATTCTGTTGTGAGTAGGAAATCCCTCTACGGACTAGCACTTAGGGTTAGATTATGCATGCAGAAAAGACCTAAAGATCTCTACTTTCTATCGTTGTCCCAGACCTAATACCCATTATTCTTAAGCAAATACACAATTAAATGAGCATACCTTATTATGGGCATTTGATGTTTATCCCTCCTTACGCTTGATCATTTTTTGATTGCAGTTCTCCTCCCAAGTCTGACCTGTATTCACATAAAACAAACAACAAACTCTGCATGCATTTGATCTATAGATTAATGGGTTAGAGATTTGAATAAAGAAGTATACAATAAATCATAAAACCTCAGATGGTGGGACAAGAAAAGAATCTTTTTATTATTAACTTCAAAAAATCAACTTACAATGATGAAGGCGACTGCTGCTCCATGAACCTGGTCCTGGGATCCTCTTCTACTGTCCTCCAATTTCTTTGCTCTATCTTTCTCTTTACACAAGGAAGGCTAAAGGGTTGGGACAAAGGGAATTTGAAATTGGGTATAGTTTCTTTACTATGATTCTCCTCTTCCAAATAAGACCCCTAACCCTTCTTTTATAGGCTAGAAGAAGCTAGGTATTTAGGCAAACCCTCGGCCATGCATGGATGAAAGGTTCAGTCAACTCACCCAAAGCTGTGTGTTATGTCGGCAACTTTCCTTTTTTTGTGCTTTTGTAGGTACACGCAGGCTGTTTTGGGTCAGCGAGCATGTACATGCATGCAGTAATAGAGCAGGGCTTGTGGGCCTTTATAAAAAGCGTTTTTAAGAAGAGTTGTTCAGCAGTGTTTTGAAAAAGAAGGGATCTTAGATGGTCTGATGCCAGGTAAGCTTGTATGGTGAAAATTATGGTTATAACAATTACACATATCCCCGTAATGGAATATGTCAACAAATATCCAATAGCCATAGCCTCAACTCGTTCCTCTTTTTGGAATGCCACACAAGACAAAGTTCAAAATCTATGTCGAAAGAACTTTGAACATGAAGAAAGGATAAAATATATTGAGGAAAATCTTTGAAATATAAAGATAGATAGGGGAAGCTTCCAGAGTTTCAATAAAAGCACATAAAAGGTAAGGACCGAGCTAGAAGAATCCGTTATCGACATGTACACACACCTTCACATGTTCTAGAACTTAGTTTCCATTATCATAAACCAACATAGCATAATGAAAACCAAGCTAACACAATTCAATATTATCCGAGAGCGAATGAATGAAATTGATACATGGATTTTAGAAAACCAGGATGCATCGACATAGCTATATCATCCATCACCTAGAGAAAGAAAAATTGATGCCTATGCACTAGACCATTGTCAGCAAATGGGACAAAATATATAAAAGGAAACAACAAGATCAATATAAATATGTTCACGCATACATAAAACAGTGCAAGAAATACTCAAGTTGTGTCAACTACCCCATCTAGAGGAACTTGGAAAAAATATTATAATAGAGGAATTGGTCAACTCGATATAAGACATCACGAGTCGCAGATGAAGAGTCATTGAGACAACTACCATAGTAATAATGGACCTAATATAACAAAACCTCATCTAGCTATCAAAGGTCCATACTATGGATCAAGCATTCATGGATACACTATCAAAGGATATGCAAACCCTCGATGAAAGTATAGATTTACACACAACTATCATAGAAGAGATGACATTCCATAGACTTGTATTCCTACATGATCCGCTGGAAATCTGGGTAGCATACCTCTAGGACAAGATTTAATAAAAGGACAAATAAAAAATTCAAAATTTCTATAACTTTCTCCCTGTTTTGTATTTTCTGAACTACTCCCAATTTTTTTTTTTTCTTTGTACACTTGTCATCAAGAAAAAGGGAGATGAACAGTTTTGTAATTGCCTCTTTAAGGGAATACAAAGATTCACCATATAGTTAGAAAAGAGAGTATAAATAGAATAAGATATCCATTTATAGGGGACTCTTCAAGAATTTTATAAACTCAAGAACTAATTCAGGGACATATGCTATGTTGACTAATATTGAGAAACCCTTAGGGATAATTTTTGAAAGAGAGAAGAACTCGCACATGTGGATGATTTTTCTATGAACTTCAAGTAGAATGTATGGTGATCATATGTATTGTAAGAACAATGCTTTTTGATAGAATAATCTAATGCACACAATGTTATTTTACAGTATGGTTATTCTTTCTTATATTTTCAAGTCCTAAGCTCGTGAATTGTTAATGTATGCATAAATATAATTTAGACTTTTCTAGTTATATGTATGTATC
>JASDQU010884726.1:3938-14052 GCA_032191745.1 Picea mariana
CATTTTAAACCCTCCATCATCTCTTGTAGTTCATCTTTTGTTACTATCTTCTTTTGTAAACCATTTATGTCCCTATGCATTTCTTCACCTTCATCAAGAGTCAAAGTAGGATTTTCTGGAGGCTTATTTGGTGTAGAAGTTCCCTTTTTGGGTGGCATGTTGGCCAAGTATCACTTTTGAACCTTGATTTTGAGGTGGTTCTACTAGAAAATATGTCTTCTATTGTATCTCCCAAGTTTCGGCCCTTCTGGGTATGAAACTTTCTTTTATGTAGTTATTTGATATTTCTTCTCTGCAATGCCATAGGTTTGATCAAAATCAGACCTGCCAAGTGGAATTTATGGTAACTTCCCCACAACTTGCCGATTTTTGGCCTTTCTAGGAGATGTCACTTGTATAGTGTGCCCCACAAAAAATAATTGATATAAAATTCCGAGACTCACACTAGAAATACTATAGATTGTCCACGATCCAATTCAACCAGTCCCACTCAATTTGGATACTCTAGGAAAAATTTATGATTTTTTTACCTGGAACACCTTCTTGAGACTAGTCAATAGGACTAGTCAGATACCTTATCTTACACAAGGTGTATCTACCAATTTAAGATGACCCAGAAGCTAAAATTTTTACCATGGATAGCTTACTAATTTATGCAAATATCATTTGTATTTTAGGGTATGAAATGATACAAAATTTTTTTTATAGTGAAAATTCCGCAATGACTCATTTCAGGATGAATCCCGAACCCTATCTTGTACAGGTTGTATCTCCGAAAGTATAAGGCCTCAGAAGCTGAATTTTTAACCCAATGTACCTTCATTCATCTAATAAATATACTCCAATCCGTTCCTTCTGAAACATTGTAGAAAAAACGTTATAACAAAAATTCCAATGTGTCTCAGATGTAGCAGTGAAACCCCAAGACCTTGAGCTCTGATACCATATGTTAAGAACCAAATATCAATATAGCATAGAAAAACCTCAGAAAAAGTACTCAACACCTTGAAAAAGAGATAATTTCAGATAATAAGCCTCTTCGAGGGGGCAATCTCTTTTTACCCCACTTAAATGTTCAAGTACAAGATGATTCAAAATGAAAATGTCTCCTTGGTATATATAGGAGACTAGGAGGTATAATTACAAATAATGGCCTAAAGCTGACATAAATAAAATAACATTACTAATATAATATGCCCCAATTAAGGGGTAATGATCCAATATTAGGGCTTAACAATTTTGAACTTAAATTCATCGCGTGTTGACGATAGAGGTGCGGGTGGTAATGTAGTATATCACCGATTTTAAAATGATTTTGTCTAATCGGTGCATGGGGTAGCAACTAATGCAAGATCGGGCATTAACTGGTTCCTTAAATGTCCAAAATACGATCGTATCTAATGCCGCAAACGTCCAATTGTTCTGCTTTTTTAGCTAGTGGATTGGGGGTTGGGATTGTGCTGTGAACATTTTCGTTGATATCCTCTTGCAAAAGCTCTGATGCTGATTGATATTACTGTACAATGTTGACGTGGTAAATATGGCTCAAAGGTGTGACTAGGACCTAGTGAACCAAGAATGACTTGGGATAGAACTAGAACATACGACCCTCTTACCTGGTAAATACACATGGCATTCGATACCAGTGACTTAATTTGCTCGTATTAATCGTAGTCAGGACTTTCCTTAAGCTATTCATTCTAAAACCAAATACTAGCTCGTCGATGCCAAAAAGTGTCAGGGATCGACAATCGACGATAAACCTACCCAAGTGCTCTCAGATTGACTCCCTCGAAATATTCCCGATGCCAAAAATGCATTGGATATCGATGACCGGGGATAACTTCATCATGGTTGAAATTTTTGTTGTGATCCTTCTGGATTTTCTCCGATCCCAATAAAGTGCATCGGGCATCGACTATCAGAGATTTCTTTTCATCCTTTTTTAGTGTCTGTCTTCCTCGTATTTTATCGATGTCGAAGGGGATCGGCTATCTCTCGAACCTTTATGGGAAAAACTTTCACAAATAAAAAATTCCTTCTGCGAATGCTGATGAAGATCGATGCTCGACAACTGTTGTTTTCCATGTGTTTCCTTTACTTACTTGAATTCTTTCCAATGCCGAACCTGAGTGCATTAGGTGCAGTGTTTGGATGTCGATTCTTTATTTAGTTGTTAAGGTATTTTTAGTCACGGGGTTTCATAAGTTCAAACAAACCTGAATAGGTGGTGAGAGGCATGAAAACAAATAAAGATAAAAAATTTCCCAAAATGAAAATGAGTAAGATAGTGCAGAAAACAAGTGGTACCCAAAAGTGACAAAATTTGATAAGGATTTTTTTGTAGGGTGTTTTGAGTGCTCAACACATGGAAAAATCTCTAATGCAGGAAATGCTTGAACAAATATACTCCATGTATATGGCTATAGGATCATGAATCACATGACATAGTTCTGGCTGCATTAGAAGACTAGGTTGCTCCTTCACAATCTTTTCTCTGCTGACAAGACTGTAATTCTCTTGATCTCCTTGAAACATCCCATAGATATCACATGCTTCAAAACAATCATGAAGAAAAAAACATTTTACTGGCTTCTGATTATCTCCTATGGTAAAAAACTTATTTGCAGTGTCTTATTGAAATTGTTGGTCAACATTCTTTGAAGAAAAAAGAATTGTAGACTGACCATATGATTTCTCAACCTCCTCTTTACTGTCCTCTGAAAAACCTGCTCTAAAACTGCCAGATACAAAATCAATACTGGGAGAATTAGTACATGCTAATACATAAATCTGCTCCTTTTTATTTTCTTGTTGACTTTCTTCTTGTTGGCCATCTATTGATGAAAAATAGAACAAACTCACCTGTTCTTGTATCTCCTTCCTATCTTCTTGACCAAAGTTTAACAGCATATAATCAAGGAAATTATCATGAGCCAAGAATGTTAACTTATTTTCTAAGTCAACAATAAGATGACGAGGGGAAATAACTTTCTCTGAAATAGAAATGTCACCACCTTCTGCAAAATCTTCCTCATGATATTCATCATAAACAAAATCAACCCTTTCTAGATAATAAGGAAAAAGCTCAACTGCACATATAAATTCATCTTGCTGGTATTAGTTATAAGCATGTACATTTGCATCTTTAACAATGGAAAAATCTAATTTGATAATTTCAAGATAAGAAAAAAATTTAAGATCTCAAAATGGTGCACAAGCATGTTGAAACAATTGCAAGCTTGGATAAGCTTCCTATTGTCCATATACTTCCTCAGTTTCTTCCTCATCCAAAAAATTGTCGAAGATATGACAAGAGAGTTGTGCACATGTTCAAATATTACTCTCCACATCCTCTGCATCAACAAACATCTGCTACAAGGATGGTAACTTTCTTTCTCTGAGGTATAGGAATAGATTGGTATGTTGTGCCATTGTATAATGTACCATGGCAAAAACCTCAGTAGGCTGAATTTCAATAGGCATGCTATGATAAATACTATGAAACCTCCTATTGAATTGAACAATAGTTTCATCATCGTCCCTTATTAACGCATAAAAATCAGTCAGGTATTGGTCAAAGCATTTGTTCTCACTCCAATACTTCATAAAATAATCATGAAATTCAGTCCATGATCAAATGGAATTAGCCTCCATATGTCTAAACCACTGTCTAACATCCCCATGTAAAGATTGAGAGAAAGTCCTCGTGAATACATCCTCATGAAAAAATTGTAATAGGTCAGTGAAACGCTCAAAAGAAACCATGTGTTTCTCGGTTGTTATGTGATATCCTCCATTGAATCTAGGAAGGTAATATAAAATTTTTGGAGGATAGCCATGAAGGAAAAAAGGTAATATCAGGGGTTTATAAACTTTCCTTCTAATTCTAGATTGAAATTTAGTGGGATCAAAGTCAAATTCAACAGGTTGATTGTAAGTTTCATCAGTGATGGATCAAATTTATCATTTACACGATGACAAGAATCATCAATTTCAAGATATATGAATATATGTACATCATCATCCTCATGTGTTTCCACTGAAGGGATGGGATTAGAATTTATAACATAGGAAGAATTCAAAACTTCTTCTTCCAAAGAGGGATATATAACAATAGGCTTATGATAATTCGAATAGATGAAGCAAAGGATACTCCTCTTAATAAGCAAGAGGAAAGACATGAATGAGCTAATGAAAAAGAACAAAAGTTCATGGAGAAAAATAATAAGGTGATACCTGATTTTTCCCTTCTGCTTTTTCATATTTATGTCGGTAGGATTCTTCTTCTAGTGGAGTCTTTTATTGTAGAGTCACCAAGTAGAAGATTGCTATCAAACTTTGTGTCCTGCTCTTGTCTACCATCAAGAGTTGGATCTATGTCGTTCTCCCAGGGAAGATCACTTCACTATTCTCTCCCTGGAAACGACACCAAAAATGTTAGCACTAGGAGTTTCTCTTAGAATGCTAAAGAGAAAGCCTAATGTCTATCAATAAATTCCATAATTTAGTAAAATTTTTGTAGAAGTTAAGCTCAAGTGCAACAAATATTCAGGAAATTATATCTAAATATCAACACAAAATATCCACAAGGTATAAACCAACAAGCAAGGATTGAATAACTTCAGATTATTTTTTTTGAAACACAAATTAAATATGGAAGACTAAAGAAGCATGTAATACATGCATTAGATCACAACAGGAAATTCTGAGACACAAATAGCAAAAATTCTCATCAAAAGGAACCTCCTTGATAATGAGAAATAAAGCTGTAACAACACTTGCACCAGTAGATAAAAACAAATCCTTTACTGCAACATTTGAACAAGTAATAGAGATGAATAATTCACCAACAATCCACATCAAAGAAAGATTGAATACATAATATGATAATACGAAAAGAGACTGATCTTTGATTAACCAAGAGTCTTGAATATGATATATACAATCATGGAAAATTTACATAGTTGTCTGCAAAACATAGTATATGTTCCCCTATATAGAATCACTTGAACCCATACCTTATCAAAATCCACTTCCATATATAGTGAATCATCTCTATCTATCCTAAGGAGGTCGAAACCAAAGAGCTACATAGGATCCTCCTCCATTTAGGAGTCTTGTTACAAAAGATTCCAACAAAAACCTAACAAATTCCTATTTTTTGGGATCTTGTCTATTGAGATAAATGCCTTTTGAAATAGATCATGTTGCTTGATATGGAGATGGAAAATGTGTCCCTCATGTCCAACTAACTCCTAGAAGAGAATTCTAACTTTCCCTGACAATTGACAGGCTCTAAACAAGGTGAATATCCAATAACTATGCAAAACGAAGAGTTTGTAACACAGTGGTGTTTTAATTTTATCTTTCAAATTCCAAATTGGGTTAGGATTAGCCAGTTGATGCCATTATCATTCTCCTCCTAAATAAATTTTAGAAAAAGCGTCATCACCGTTTGGTTTTTATGATCAAATCTTTAGAAGAAACTGCTACAGTAAATGAGTTCGCAGCGCCAGTCTGCAACACACTGGTGTTTTAATTTTATATTTCAAATTCCAAACTGGGTTAGGATGAATTTTGGTTAGAAGGTTGATTCCATTATCATGCTCCTCCAAACAAATTTTCAGAAAAACCCACATCACCTTTTGGTTTTTATGATCAAATATTTAGAAGAAACTGTTACAAGAAATGAGTTCGCAACGCCAATAGATGAGTTAGCCAAAGCCCTTATTTCAACATTTAAAACAACATGAAAAACCTCATGGAGTACTTGGTAAATCTGGGCTTGATGTAGATGCCATCAAATTTGAACAAGTGTGCTTGAAAGCTATCTAACCTCCAATGTTCCTCCTTAACCAGTTCACAATGCCTACTCAAACATAGCTTGGACACTTCAAGGAGGATGTTAGTTTATGGTATGACATAATCCATGGAGAAGTGGTTAAATTGTAGGCTCTGAAAACCGTAAATCCTCCTTGACATGATCCTATGATTGCAATGATTACAAAATTGAAATTATGAAGTACTTAGAGTATGCTGCGAACTCTCCTAGTGAGTTGGTAGCACATCAAACCATTTTGACTTGACACTTCAATTGATTGATAGTGACAAAGGGGAGACTTTGAATACAACCTGGATATATGACATGTCAAGGAAATGATGTAAAAAACCAAAGGTATGACTCATAGGGCTTCTTACCTTGTCATGATGACAATCACATAGCTCAAACTTTAGACCAAGGCTAAACATAACCTTATTCATTTTGAAACCAAATCTAAATTTATGATTACAAATTAAATATTCAAAACCTATGTTCTATAAACCGTATGACTCAAAAAACAAAACCAAGGTGAATTTTTTGACCCACACAATCTTATGTGTTAATAGGTATTATTGATAGAGAAAAAAATGCGGTATAAAAGTCGCAACAGAAAAATCACGGCAAGAAAAGTGTGTCAGAAAAAGTGCAGAAAAAAAATTGTGGCAGAAAAAGTGCATATAGAAAAAGTGTGACAGAAAAATTTCAGCAGGAAAAGTGCCACAGAAAAAGTGTGGCAGAAAAGTTGCGGCAAAAAAACAACGACAGAAAAATCGCGACAGAAAAATCGCGGCAACAGATTCACGGTAGAAAAACTATGACAACAAAATGCTACAAGAAGAAAAATGTATGGTTTTCATATGTGTAGTGTTGAATCTATGAATCTGGTTGAGGTTTGCCTTGTAAATCTATTGGATTCCCTCTTGGAAGTTTAGGGCTTGTTGTAGAGTTCATCTGAGGCAAATCTACTGAAGTTTAGTGATCCAAAAATGATCTTTAATGACTTGGTTGAGTTTTAAGCATGTGTTAAATTACCACTTAGGAATTAAAAAAAGAAGAAGAGCTTAATGAAATAATATTGCACCCATCATAAAGAATGAAGATTAGAAAGTAAGCATAAATAACATCAAACCATAACAACAAGGTTGTTAACGGATTTTGACAAGATTTCCTACGTCTTGGGCCTTTGTCTCAGTGGGGGAGGCTTTCTTATTTCTATTCAACGTTTTAAAAGTACATCAGAAATGTATCAAAATGATTACAAACTGGTCTGGCTGTGTTATGCTTGACCTCAAGAATCCAACACAACTCACGACACTGAAAAAGTTTGAGCATAGCTCCTAGAATTGGCCTCCAAATTTTGCTTCCTCAATGGCTTCCCTGCATAAAAATGGCTTCAAGATTCACAAAATTATTATTGTTATACTAATATTAACCTCTTGGACTGTCAAAAACCTCTGATTTATATAGATTTTAAGTTGGGGATCCTATCCCAACTTCCTCCCAAGAACTGGCCTCAAATCAGGCTCAAATCTGGCGCGTTGGCCCCTAAACTCCTAGTCCAGGTCATGTGCATTTGGCCATGTGTCCAGGTGCTAACCCATCGTGTGTGAAAAAAATTGGTGTTGACCCTTGGTCCATAGCCCCCGGTCGGTCGAGCTAACCCCCACCGATTAAGGATTACCCCAAAACATCTTCCATATCACAACTTAAATGTAAATATGACCAAATGTATAACAAGAAACATGTGGAGCTCAGTCGTTTGGCGCTTGATCTGAAGACTTGGGATGGAGGATAGGTCGGGTGCTCGATTCCCAGGAGGTAACAAATTTTTGACCCAACCAACATTGGATAAATCTGGGGTGCTATGTGGCACCCTATGATTGGACCGTACAGTCTAGTCACCGACACAGTCAACACCATGTCACTATCTTGTTAGCCTAGCACATCATTGTTGAATGACCACGTGTCGTACCCTGAGCTTTCCATGTCAACAACCATACTACCAAGTAACTTGCCTAGTCAGTTGCTACATTAGCATCCATATTTCCTAGTCACCCTGCCACATCAACATCTGTACTACCATGTAATGGCCTATCATTGGGCCACGTTAGCATTTCATACAACCATGTGTCGCATCCGTACAATGCCACATGTCAATTTTTGATTGGTCCACATCAACCCCTGAAAATGAAAAAAATGAGTGACACATGTCACCTCGTCATGCTGCCACGTGTCCCTACTGAAGTCATCATGACATCATGTTGTACGACCTGTTGACTTTGACTAGTTGAGTTTTTTCCTGTTTGGGAAATCGATAAGAACACGATAACTTTCACATATGGTTTCTATTTTTGGAAAAAATTAAATGGCCGGAATTTGTGCGACAAGGCCGACGCAATGGCACTAGTTTCTTTCGATTCCAAGAACTTTGATTTTTAGGCCTTCCTAGATCCATCTTGGATCATGCCTCCCCACTAAGAAAGTTTGGTCCTCCAAAAGGATATTAACCAGTCATCAAGTGCGAGATAGGCCACCCCACTTGTCCTTTGTGTTTGAACTCTATCCCATGCAACTGTCGCATCATAATCAATTGCAAAACAACCATGACAACTGAGAGAATATTGTTAGCCACTTGAACTCATTCACATCTTACTGAAGCCACTACCATCCATGTTGAAAACATTAGCAACGATAAAATCATAAATATGACTGCAAATGAACTAATATGTTTGATCTGCTTGCATGGCATTAGCTTATCTTGAAGCAAAGTATGATTGAATTTCCATTCTACAACCATCTCATGTTCATGCTTAAGATCAACTACTTTACTTGGCACAATTACAGGTGTGTTTCTTGCATAAGTTGCCTTCCTTAATTGTTCCATTTTTTGAAGAGATTTATTTTCTTTTATATCATGAGCATGTACAACATATTCTATCCCTTCTTTAGTTAAGTGATATTTATTTTGTTCCTTGTAGAATAATGCTTTGCGATCATACAAATAAGGGTTGCCTAAGACCATTCCACATTCATTTAGTGGCACCACATCACACATTACCGCATCCACCAACTTTGATAAAATTGCAAACTTTAAAGTGCATTGCTTTGTTATGTGAAATTTATGATTGTTGCTTATCCATTTAAGTGAGTAAGGGTTATGATGTAGCTTAGTTGTCAATACCAATTGTTTAACCACTTCCTTTGAAATCAAGTTAGATTGAGATCCACTATCTATCGATGTATCGATCTTAGTATGTTTCATTATGACCCTTATTTGAAACAACTTACTTCTAGAATCATATCCCTCACCAATTTTACCTAACAAACCAACTATTGCAATCTTAGTCTCATCACCTGAATCATATCCCAAGTCTGTTGGCTGTGTTGTTGTTGGAACTATTTGCCTCCCTTTCCTTTCTTTGAACCATTTTGTACTCTTCTCTGGATGCAATTTCCAGCAATGGTCATCATCATTCCCTTCTTTCTTGCAATTCTTGCAAGAGATCTTCCCTTCCTTCATGGTCAACGAACTTGCTTTCTTTCCATTCCCCTTTCTTTTGTATTCTTTCCTTGAAGACAATTCCCATGATACACTAACTCCTATTTTCCCTGCTTCAATGTATGTTTCTTGAACATAAACCTCATCAATATTAGTAGGTCCAAACATAAATGCAATGTTAATAATATGTGCAGGTAAACCTCCTATATACTTCATAAGATTTTCTTGTGTATGTAATGGAATATTTAATATTGATGCCATCTTACAAAATTCATCTGTGTATTCTTGCACTGTTTGTATTTTTCTTATTTTAAGACTTTTCCATTCAATTAAAGATTTTTCCTTATAACCCAAAGGATAAAACTGCTTTCTAAGTGCAAAAAAAAAATCTTTCCATGATGGAAATACAATACCAACTTGCTGCGTATCATGTTCCAACTTACTCTGCCACCAGATGAGTGTTGTGCCTGCAAGACGAAGCGATGCCAACTTGATTTGGGTTGCCTCATCTTTGATTTTTTGCACACTACAATAAACTTCCATCTGTCAGACCTAGTTATAAAGCCTCTCATCATTGAATTCACCATCATACATGGGAAATCTGAATTTCACATCAAGCTTAAGTAATGACATATCATGTTTATGTTTATGGGAATGTTTTCTTGTGGTATAAGTTTCACTTGTACTTGAAGAAGAAGAAGACGATGGAGATGAAGGAGGTGAAGGAGGAGGTTTAGGAGGATCCTCTCCTTCTTCACTTTTGTCTTGTTTTGAATATTCCCCTTGGAAAT
>JASDQU010884728.1:69-24368 GCA_032191745.1 Picea mariana
TTAACAATAAACAAAATTTAATTAGTTTCAAACTCCCAATCCTTGAAATTTAATTAGTTCACATAAAATGTTAATAGTTAATTGAATATCCATTCAATCAGTTCGCCTTCATCTTCCTCCGCTTCCAACTTTGCTGTCCACAGAACACTTTCGCCTACTCGAGCAAGTTTGAACGACGACTCTTCTTACTCTTCTTCCATTTCTGCCGTGGCTTCATTTTCTAACAATTTTGGCCTGGACAGATCCGCGTCGCAGGTACGATCCGCAGGCAGTCCAATTTCATCAAAAGACGGTGTCCAATTTCATCGAAAGACGATGCCAGGTCTTACTCAAATTTACATATAATAACACAAGACAATTTGACATTCATGAATTTGGGGTAAAATGTAAAATGACGGGCATGAAAAACAAATGACCGTCATCAAAATTTCACTTGACAGGTAAGATAAATTTGAAATTCCGGCCCTGATCCCAACTATTAGATGCCCTATGGAGTCATATCAAGGACCTATATGACACTTGAATCGTGGCTTTATTTGGGATTTTAATTAACTCATGGGCGCATTATAATCACTTGGATGCATGACTTGGTAGTATTGAAAAAATAATGGAGAATGCCTTAAGATAAAACCAATATTTTTATAATATTAAATTTTAAGGACACAAATTTTACACTTTGATTTATTCTTTAGGACTTCTAACAATAATAGCAATAATGTCCTTGCCTTTTGCCATATATAACATATAGCAATGAGTTAGTATTTACTTTCATATTAGTTTTGTGTTGACTTAAAAAAATTGTATAAATTTTAATGTTAAACATAATAAGTAAATAAAAAATATAAACATAATAAGTAAATAAAAAATATTTTTTAATATATTAAAATTAATATTTTTCTGACTCCTGATTAGTCAATAAATTGATAGTCTTATTACAGGCTTAGGATAATTTGAGACCTCAAATTAATGACGAAGGACAAAATTCCCAACAATCACATTTCAAATGTTCCATCCACATGAATGCATCTCAGTCATTTTATTTAATGTTGTATGGTTATGGTAATAAGTAGCTCAAGGTTGAGCTTAATGGTCGTTTCCAATCCACCTGACAACATTTAGAAAGCATCACTAAGTTGTCTGGATGGGACTATGACCGAGACAAAGACACAAATGGCTATACGCGATAATTGGACGCCAATATTGATATTAAATGCTAAGCAAGCATCATTCGCTTGGCCCATCGTTCAATTAAATTTTTGTAAACTCGACCTTCGGTACCTTGAGAATTCATTCAGTATCTTGAGAATTCAACCCAACTCATGCTTTTGAGTCAACATGCTTCCATTTTACCAAACTTATTTCACCAATGCATAGATTTTGAGTAAAATTTTTGTTATTAACTTCGGAGGCAGTATATCGCAGCATGCTGCACTTGTTAAAAAATGAAGCTTTAACACATAATTTGGGTTGGTAAATTTGAGAAGTAGAATTTGACTTAAGATTGAAGCCTGGACATCTTAACTCGAGGTAATAGATTAGATTTGAGGTGAGGTCGATGTAAACAAAAGATAGGTAGGAAACTTAACAAAAACTTGAAAGTTAAGGATGAACTGCAAAGACTTTCTTAAGTGAGGATTAGAGACTTGAGGTGTCAGGGAATAGGTAGGTCTTCGCAAAATTTTGCAAAAAAAATGAAAAATTTTGAAATTTTTTCCTATGTTACAATAGGTCTACAGAGTGAGGATATGATTCATCATTTGGTAACCTGGACTAAAACTTGCCTATCCCCTACCTAAAAGGTTTATTCTCTTGAGCTCTTTAAATAATTGCAAAGGAATGGTTGTGGCATAAAGCTTCAAGAATACATGTCCCATAATGCTAATTAGAGAAATTTTGAGGTAAAAAATGGGCTTCAAAACAAAAAATGTGCGATCAACATAAACTTTAAAAGAACTAATAGGATTCAAGATGACGATGTCAACTATAAGGGTAAATTGTTTTGGAGGGAAAGAAAAAAACACCTTTTTAATTATATTTTCAACTTATCTCCTTTAGGTTTACCCAAATTTCAAGCATAGGTACTCGTTGGATGCGTAATTAAATTCTACATCCAAATATTACCCACTCTATATACTTTTGATACACCCATGTTTTTTTTCATATTTCCAGTTTATCTCATTGTGGGTATATCACAAGTATGCAATGAGAGTACTCATTGGATGGATAATTTAATTTCGCTTCCAATGAGTGTCTATGCTTGAAATTTGAGTAAGCCTAGAAACACACTTTTTTCATGTATTTCTAATTTACCTCATTGCGGGTCTATCAAAAGTATGTAGGGCATGTACTCTTTGGATGTAGAATTTAATTCCACATCCAATGAGTGCCTATGCTTGAAATTTGAATAAACCTACAAGGAAATAAGTTGAAAATATGATTTAAAAAAGTAGTTTTCTTTTTTTCCCTTTGAAAATTCATAACTTTAATTTTATTATTTAAATTATTATTTTATTATTTTCCTTATGAGGTCCATTTTAGACCTCAAAATTCTCTTGATGTAACTAGAATTGTTAATGAAGATAAAGGTTATTGTTCATTCATGATTTGGTGATAGTTTTTTGTTCTCTTTACTTTAATGGCTGCATCATATGTTGGTTGATAATGAATTGGAGATGAAATGGCATATTTGCAATATTTTCATGTAGTCCTAAATATCGATGTGGTTTAACATAACATATTGATTTTTCCTTTGCATTTTGAGCTTATTCATCAAGTAATGCTTTGACTCCATTTTCCCAAAGGACAATGCACTAGGTCTTGTTTGTCTTCTCATCCTTTTTACCTAAAGAAAATCATAAAACACACCCAATCACTAATCTTAGTTTCATATCTGTGTTAATATAATAGATTAGTGATTTTATCTTAGGGAATCCCCCCTTTTTTTGTAAGAGAGCCGACCTAAAGTGAGGAGGACGACCACTGAGGTGATAATGGGTGGTGCCCTCAAGTTCTTATAAGGTTTGCACATGGACGATTGGACTTATATTTTGTGTAGATCAATGGAGATAACAAAATGGCTATGTTGCTAGGGATGAAGTCTTTTTCCTAGATTCAATGGGCATGGATATATGATGCGATGAGAAGATTTGTTTGAAGATCAATCATTCTCATCTGGAAACTCCATTGGTATGAAAATGTACGAATGCGATATATTTTTCAGATTCTATATCAACATTTAATTTTGAATATTAGGAAGAAGCACAATATGACGTCATTTTGAGAGAGGTTGTTTTCCAAAGTGTACACCCCTTTAGATTTCTTTGGGCATTCTTGGATATCCAAATGAGAATCCTCTGAGATGGGTTGAGTGTATTCCAAAGTTTTATGGGGACACTCATCTAGTTGCACAACATGTTTAATCTTTTATGGATTTTATTTCATAGCTTAATGTAGTACATGACAATGTTGTGATGAGAATGTTTGCAAATTCCTTGGTGCAAGACAATAAGTGTTGGTTTAAAGATCTTGGTAAAGGGGAGATAAATTCATTTGCAAGGTTCATCAAAGAATTTAGCAATTATTGGGATATTGGCTATAAATAAGAAGAGATAGTTGATGAAACCATATCCTCGAAGGAAAAACATGAGCTTGCTAGTTCAATTAATGTTTGTTATGAAAAGAAGAATGAGAAATAGAAGAGATAGTCCTTGTGTTTCATAGCAACCCCTCATAAGAGTTGTTGGATGAAGTAAATAACAAGATAGAATACTTAAAATCCCTTCTTAACACACTACAGGTAGAAGAGCATGTTTTAGATCCAAAGAATGAAGAGTTTGTGTCAAAAACTCATGAAGAAGATCTTGGCACCAAGACTGGTGGTGAAGACTCCAATGAAGACATTCAAACTCCCACTTCATCTTATCTTAAAGACAAGGGTTTGGTAAGATTTGTTCCTATTCAAATTTTTGCATTTAATGATGGGTCTTTTGATGATTTAAAGAGGATGTATTTTGTGGAAAAACCCTTGGAAGATGAAGACCTTTCAGTTGATGTAGCACATGGTAGCCAAAATCATGAAGACATTGACTCTCTTTTCTAGATTGGAAGGTGTATATGGGATAGGGATTGTTGGTGTTTTCATGTATATCCCATCTATGATGTTGATAGTGAGATATTTGGGGTTGAAGATTCATATTTCATGCCTATTGGAAAACCAAATAACATGGAGTTATGGAATGCGTTGTCTTCAATTGATCAATATCCATACATTTTCAGCAAAGGGAAAAGTTGTTTACACAAGGAGGACATTCATTACGAATCGATGGCCCATCAAAATAATTTCCAGCCCTTTACATCTTCAGTGTCTACCCTTTTTATGCACATCAAACCAATAGGGAATGCATTTTTGAAGCTACCACACGCTTGGGATGACATCATGGACAAGTTGTGATATGCGGTAACATTTTTCAACCATCTAGGAGGGGGAAAGAAGTCCTAGAATCTGAACTAATTTATTTTTTCAAATCTATTCTCATTTTCTATATGACATGTCGAGGATTGATCTAAGGAAGAAATAATGGCGATCCAAGTTATTGCAGATTTATTTTGGAGCTGATTTCTAACCCTTTATTGCTTGAATATATTGTGGCGGATTTTCATAGCAACAAGAGAGAAAATATATGGAAGCTTTTGAAACATCTTTTGAGGAACCCTTTTGCAAATTTTGGCTATGATGAGTTGTTTCATGATAGGTTGTCGGGTTCTCCTAGATATCACTTTTATAGCAGTCCTATTTTGTGGTGGATCGATCTTGCATGTAGCATCACACATCAAACATTGTGTGATTTTGATGTTTTCTCACACCTTTAGGAGTTCACTTTTATTTCCAATTGCACTATGCTGAATTTTCCAACACAAATTTGGATGGTATTTGATATCTCTTTGTTTTGATTTAGTGCCAAACACTCATCAATTTTTTATATATTTCATGAACTCATGGCATGACTACATTAGCTATTTGACTATACATAACAATTTCTCTCCCTTTTTTTAGAATAGGGTAGGAAGAATAAGCTTGATTGTTTACAAGAGTTAGGTTTTATTTATGTTCCCTTTGGTATCTTGGATCATGCCTTATTTTTAGAGCCTCTTGAGAGTGAGTAGTTAGATATAAGCACTCTGAAGTTTCCTTGTAATAATCTAAATTTGACATTTGAATTGGGAGTGATGGAGATGTGAAGATTTGGATCCATCACATCACCTATTTCCATCCTTTCTATCTTCTTTGCAAGTACATAAAGCATGTCATCGTCCCTCATAGATTATGGAGTTATCTTTCACCCTACAGGAGTGTGTAGTTCCCACATGGACCTAGTTGTTACCACCTATACATGGATAGGGTTTTAAGTTTTGGGGTTGGAGGAGGACGATCTTATTCTTTGATGGATGATTTTACTTGTTAATGGACTTCTCTACATATCTTGATGCATTATGTTCCATTTAGAGTTATTTTTGAGGCATATTTCCCACTCCTAAGTGAAGTTACATGTCAAATTTGTATGTTTAGCATGAGGAGGACATCATAGGCACAATGTTCAAGGTCAAGGATCCTAGTTGAGGATATCACTCCACTTTTTAAAGAATATTTGACATTGCAAATTCACAAGGGTGCACCCTTTAGGCATGCTGATAATATCTTGATTAATCAAAGGGTCAAATGGAGGAATGAATAAAAGAAGAGGAGTGCTCTACCTTCTTTGGGATTTTTATTGTTTCAGAGAAGAAGTTGCATGAAGATATCTCATGAAGAGTGCCTTACCTTGAAGATAATTCTAGAACTTATTTCATGACGGATCCATAACCTTGTAGAGTGTTCACTATTCTTTGTGATATTTTATTAGAATTTTGGTCAAACAAATGTCTAGAAGAAGTGCCCCCTATACATGTCTCTAGAGCACACTTCTATTCACATAAAGGGAGGGTGCCCCACCTATAAGTATCTAGCAATAATGGGTGAAGAACCATACTTAGAAGTATCTAGAAGAGGGTTCCCTAGGAGTTTCTATAAAATTTATTGGTTGTAAATGAAACTATAAAAGGAGGAGGACTCATTTGCAAAACATATGTTCAAGTGGTGAAAATTTGCCTAAAAGGCCAAGGAAATCTTCATTTGAGGATAAAAGGGGAGGAAAGGATTTGGTGAAGTTCACTTTTATTGGTTGGGGCTATAGATCACATTGAGGATTAGGCTGCTAAGTTATCATCTACTGGTATATCTTTTATATTATATATGTTACGCATATTTATGTGGGTTGTTTTGTCATTTAGAGGAGGGTTTTCTGAGAGGCTTTCATCCCTCTAGATTTCTTCATGTAACTAGAATTTTTAGTGAAGATAATGACTATTATTCATTCACATTTTGGTGACAATTTGTTGTTCTCTTTACTTTAATGGTTGATGTAACACCCCTGTTTCCCTCAACTTGTAATTATTCACGATTAATGATTTCCATTCCATGGCATGCAAACAATGTAAATATATTATTGTTTAAGTATAACTGCCAACAACTGACTGTGGGGGTGAAGCCTTGAGTACTGGCCATGATACCATGAGAGGRATAAATGAGGGGGCAGGAAGGGGGTTCATATGTAAATACYCCAAGCCACCTTGGTGAAGAATGTGAAGGAAATGATSATATTTCCTCTAACTTGYAGCTAAAGCCAAATGGTAATGGGAAGGGGTTGGTAGTTAAACAACCAACCACCTTGAATGAATGGAGATATGTAAAATTTGGCTAGGACAGTAGAGGCTTCCAGTCGAAGGTACAACAAAGTACCAATTCTGCAGTCCAGGATTGACCCACAAAGTTCCTTCTGATAGAAGAAAAGAAGGGACAGGTTGAGAACCTTCTCAAGGGGATTACATGCAGGGGACGCACGAGGAAGGAAAAGAGAGAGATACAACACACACAGATTGGAGGAAAAGAGAGGCTACAAGTGAACGCACGAGGGAGCACAAAAAATCCCCGGGCAGTATCATGGATTGGCACGAGGGTGGCCTGCAACCGAAGTGACTGGGCATGTAAAGCCTATGGTTGGGTGGAAAGAATAACACCCACAGTTAGTTTGTTGTCCATCAATCATAATAGATAAGTATTTTCATACCCTTTCTAATTGAACTATAATTTATGGCTGAATGCCTATAATTGTCTCGGGGATGTGCATGCTTGTTTAATGATTAGACTGGTTGTCCTCTTGCATGTTTGTGTATTTACGAAATTGAGGAACTATATGGGTCTAGGCATGCTTCGTACATGTGAATGCTTGAGCCTCTTGTATTGGATCGATTTAAAGGAATGAAATTGTGAACTTGATGATTGTATGCACCGTTACATTTATACATATATACTTATGGTTATATTGGGTTCCCTGTAAAAAGGGAGACGAAGTCATACAAAATAAATAACACCCCCTGAGTGGAACAAAACGAAGGAGGATACCAAGAAGGTCTGGTAAACCCCTGATAAGGGACCTTGAAGGATCCTTGAGCAGTAAGGCCCAAATTCGGGCTATTAGTCAAGGAAAATCCTTGAAGAAACCCTCGAAAAATGTCTAAGTCCAAATTCGGACTGTTACATCTCAGTCGTTAATTGGTAAGTGGCAAGAATAAATCTCAGTCGTCGATATGGTGTAATAAAAGATCATGGCCCTTCGTTGGAGTAGGCTATTACGCATGCAGAAGATGAACTCTGAATCAACAAGGTTCGTTGATCTATCGAAGGGCTGAGGGATGAATCTTGACCATTGAGGTTGAGTGAGAGGAAAATGGTTCCAACACCAGGTTCCATGCATTACCCTATAAAGGCGAAGGGAGAGAAGGTGACATCAATGTGATGTGTCATTCCTATATGGCAGCCAACATGTCTGGAGGACGACAAGTGTCGACACCTGGTTCGTCAAGAGGAAAAATGTGGGCCTTGTTTGGGCTCAAGCCTTTGGAAGGCGCCTTAATTGTTGACCGTGGGTTTTGTAGATCGATGGATATCAACCGTTCACCAGAGAGGGATGGTCGAAGTGAGTGGTAGTCTCAATGGGGAACAAACTTCGATGGAGAGACTCTGAGAGTCAATGAGAACCGTTGCTCAGAATATGGGCGAGGTCGAACCTCAGCCATAGATCAAAGGGGGTCCTACTTAAGTGAGGAAAAAAAGGGAAGTGATGTCAGCGCGACATGTCATTCTATCGTGGCCCAAAGGGTGACAAGTGTTAGCCTAAAATTCGTAGGAAGGGTTGAGTGGGAGTCCCTGTCGGTATTAAACTCTAGACCAAGTGTCTTAATCCTAGCCATCATATTAATAGATGAAATGATCTAAATTGTTAGATTTGATGAAGGAGGGACTCCGGGGAAAAATGAGTATTGTCGAATCTAGGATGGGCAGATCTCCATCATCAATTGGAGTACTTCCGTCAGATTGTTTGTGTGTGGGGGTGCTACAGGACTCTGATAGAGGAACTCCGAGAGGATATCTGGGCTGTTTATCTATCGTGATTGGAGGAACTTCGAGAGGAGATCTGGGCCCTTGATCTGCCACGATCGAAAGAACTTCAAGAGGAGATTTGGGTCGTTGATCTGCCATGATTGGAAGAACTCTGAGAGGAGATATAGATCGTTGATCTCCTACCAAAAGGCTTAAGAGGGTGACATGGATGGTGCCATGTGTCAAGCAAGGGTGGTGCCATGTGTCATGATGAGTTGGCACCGATAGGTGAGAACCCGTGGGAAGACGAATGGAACGTGTCAGGTGGCAAGGGTACCACGTGTCCAGCAAAATTTGTGCCACATGTCAAGGTGACTCGAGGTTCTTGCGATAGAACTCCATGTTGAGTTATAGATGTCACATGTCACCCCAGGTGGCAGGCAGTGACAGGGCCCCATGTCAGGATAGGTGGTAGTTAGCATGTCCTTTGGGGTGACGCATGTCACCAATGGATTGGTCAACGAGGCAAGGTGGGTCCCATTAGATGAAAAGGCCCTTCATGAATTTTATTTTATTTCGGGTCATTAGATCTGCGGGTCAACGAATCTGGGTCGTTGATCTAGGCATAATGTTGTTGGGGTTCAATGGTGGACCTATTAGGCGTTGTTAAGAAATGTCGATGACGATGTAAAGAGGAGTGATTTGGACCATTGATTGGGGTGGGCTGAAGACACAATTTGAATTGTTGATATGTCTAGGGTCCCGCCATAAGCTTTGGAAGTGAGAAAGGGACGAGCAATTAATCGTTGAATGAGTTGGTGTCGCCAACTTACTTAGAGTTGTTAAATGAGCAGCTTGAGGTTCGTCATATCGAGAACGTTGAATGGGAGGGGTGTTAAACCCTACACAAGTTAGGATTACTGACACAATTAGAGTTGTAGGATGCTCGACCCAAAGAAGGATGGATCTGGTGCAACCCCAACACGGGATCGTCGTCGAGAATTTTAGTGTTGGAGTGTTGAGACTCCGTGGGCATAAAACTCTAATGATGATAAAGAGAAGTAAACAGGATTGGGCACATGAAATTAACATGCTCGGTGACAGATGCCACTTCTGATGGCAAGAGTATTAAGAGACCAAGTGGATGCCACATGGTAGTAAGGTGTCCTTGAGCCAATGGAGGCCCGAGAACTTTGGGAGGCCATAAATTTTGATCTAGAGCTTAGTTTGGAGCATGGTGACAATCATTGGAAATCTCTTGATGAGCAGAAGATAATGGTTCCTCGAGAAGAGGTATTGATATGATTGAGAAAATGAAAAAATTTACTACCCCATCCCTTAAAAGGGTACTTGGGGGGTTGGGTGTGTTACAAAGTGGTATCAGAGCAGGCTACAACACTAGGCCTGGATGGACCAGAGATCAGTCATAGGACTAGTATAATAAGGTAGAGATGAGTTTGTTTAAAATAATTTCTTTTTGTTAAAATTTTACTTATTATCCACATTAACTCCTTGAGGAGAAGGACTGCAGATTGAAGCATTTCTTTTATTTTGAGTTTTTATAATAGAAACCTTAACATGATGATTGTAGTAGAGGGGTTAAATTGTTGACCTGGTGGAGTGATGGCTATTCCTACAGGACTAGGAATGTGTTGATAAACATTAATAGTAAGACATGAATGAAAAAGGGGCGGGAATGGAAAAATCCTGTCAAGGGATGCTTAAGTCCAGAAAATGAATAATCTGGGTGGTTTTAATAAGTCGTAAGATTGCTTGTAAGTACGGGTCGATGGATCCCCCTGTCACTTTTAAATTGTTGTTTAATAAAGAATCTAAGCCCCGTATGTATAATCCCTCATGTTTAGAGGTTTGATAGAAAATATGTGAGGTCTATTTACTTGACCTGTAGTAAATGAAATTTGGGACTAGATTTATCTAGTTAAGCAAAAGAGAAAGGGTCATTTGGACCGTTGATAGTCCTCATAAAAGAAGTGAGACGACATGAACATATGGGCAAGTTATGAGCTCATGGATGTAGCAAAGAAAAGGAGTATGCCTATTAACCTAAGGTCGTGCGTATGCATGTGAATGCAAAAGGAGGATAGCAAGAATACATCTGCGATTGCAAGCATGGGTAAAATGCTTGGTGCACAAGGATATGCTGGAATGCTTATGGAAAAAAATGAACATGTAGATAACATGGATATATGCTCATTATAGTCTATAATTAGATGTAAAATGCAGTGTTGTCATACATCATATGGCTAGTGATGATATGATAATAACATCCTAAGTAAAAGGTTGATGATGTTGATTGCATACTATGAGGATAAGATAGAATGATCAATAAAATGATGATAATGCTACTGTATATAACTTTATGAGGGTGAGATAGGATGACTAATGAAAGGTTGATATATATTTTGGTAAAGGGATTGCTAGATCATGTTCGGGTGACCAATAGGTTATATTGAAATCCAAAGGTGGATGGTAGCCATATAGGTATGGCTTGGTAGGCAAGTGGTAGTGAGAGGGAGTCTAGGAAAGAATTCCCTTGGTGGAGGCATGTTGGCCAAGGATGGGATTATGGTATGTAGAGAAGTTAGAATGGTTGTTTTGTTGCCTTGGGTAATGCTGAAATGACATGGATTGCATTTTTGAATCTAAGAAAGGAACTTTTATAGTGGTTGAGGCAAGAGTGTTTTCTTGCTGGTTTTTTTTTATGTTGAAAGGGAAACATAATTATGAATATGTCTACGAGACTTGTCATGTGAATGATTGTAATCTCTCAACAGAGAGGGAAACATAGTGTTGAGTATTCCTAGAAGACTTGTCATAAGAATGGCTATGAGATCTCTAGGAGTAAGGGTTAGAAGTTTGAAATTTCCATGTGTGTGAATGACATGGAAAGAGGTGCAAGCAGTGAACTTGTGTTTGAGTATTTAACTATGTTTGTATATGCTTGAGTGCATGGATTGAATGCGTTATAAGGTTGTCTGGTACAAAGACTGATATTAAGACCAAATAAATGTGGATGAATAATGTGAAATGTGCAAGAAAGGAACACACACACATATGCTAGAAAGGGATGGTACTACCACATGAATAAGTGAAATGTGAGGCAACTTTCCAGAACTGAATAATGCCATGGAATCATCGCTGACCCTATGATGGAGGGTCTGAATATTTTGTTTAAGATAATAGCTTGAGGAAGTATGTCATTCCTTAGAAAGAGCTGAGATGAAAATCTAAAAGAGCAATGACCAAGAGTGATCTTATTTGTTGGTTGATATCTTGTAAATAGGGCAACATAATTATGATTTTATTGGTGAGACTAGTCATGTAAATGACTGTAAGGTCTCATCAAAACTGGACGATGCTAAATAAATGTGAATGAACGATGTAAAAATGTGCAAATGATGCACATGAATATATGTATATATATGTATACTTGCTTAAAAGTATAATATAACTGCCCGATCAAGTAGGATGTGAGTCAAGGAGTGTGCTTTCCTATATTGAATAATGTTATAGAGGCATGGTTGACTCCATTTTAAGAAATATGTTTATCTTGTTTGAATACTAACTTGAGGAGGATGTGTTCCATTTCCTCGAGAAAAGCTAGTGTAAATTGTTGAAAGGATTAATAAGCAGGAACACTCTATTGTCATAATAGAAGGCAACATGATTATTCCTTTGAACAATAATGAGTTAAATGATTTTAAAGTAAAGTTACATGTGAACTTTAAAGTGTGCCTATGGTAGACACACAATATGTTGAAGCAAGTATGTTGAGGCAAGTGGTTAAGTGCATGTAAGCACAATGTGAATACAAGCTGATGAAATACAAGTGTTGGTTTGAATGCATGTATATATTCTTTATGGAATATCGGGTAAACATATCAAATGATGATGCTGGAGATGATGCAGGATTGAATTCATTTTGAATAGTGATATATATACAACAAGAGATTTGCATGATAAACAAGTTCCATGTGGAGGAACTATGTAAAGACTCTGTTAGATGAACATAGCTAAAACCTCGATGATTGTTGAAAATTTGACAATGGACTGCAAAGTCTATTTGTATAAGAATCCTGAATTACATTCTAAAACATAATGCATGAATGAAAGGATAACAAATGAACAAGTAACCATTATGATGTCTGAATAGAAATGTGAAGAATGCAAAAGTTCATAATTCATTGTGAACAAAACAACTTGTTGTTGTAGCATGATGAGGGACTAAAGGAGGATTTGATGAAGATTGCTCAAGGAATAGAGCAGGCATATCCCAAGAGGGATAAATTGTAAAGGCAAAGAAAGAGAAAAGAATTAACACTTTTATCACTATGAAATAATAAGACATAATTGTATGCTTTAAAAGGACAGCTGTGAGATTAAGTACAACTGGTAATTGAAAGATAAAATAATGAATGTGTTTAAATGGCCTTGGTTGAGCCATGATATGTAAAGATAGTGAAACCTTTGAAATAACTCAGCTGGACTGGAAGTTTCAGGATGTGTAGAAGGAGTTGAAAAAGGGAAGACCTTTCCAAATTATTATTATGTTTCTCTGGGATGAGAGACCCATATGTTGATGTATGTGAATACTTTTGGAATGAAAAATGTTGATGGTTGTATGACTGTATAAACAACTGAAAATTTTGATTTGTTTACACTCATGAAAACATTGAGGGAAATAAGATGGGATACATGTAGATGTGATAGAACATATCTTAAAATATTTTGTTAAATTAAACAATGTGGTACATGCATTTTATTTTACATGACAACTAATGTAAAATGTGAATGTGGTGATGTATGTCATCTGTAGGATATGATTGGAGTTGTTGGGAAAGGACAAATGCCAATGGTGAACATCCTCAAACATAGTGGAAATATAATGTTGAATGGACTTAGGAGTCCCCATGAAGAACCACTGATGATGAGGTGTTGGAAGCCAAAACAAGTATAAAAGTGTTCATGACTATGTGGCATAAGGTTTGAAAGGGATTGGGTAAGAATCTCTTCTAAAATATTTTAATGCTATATAATTGAATTTGAGTGGTTGTTGGATGCCATTGATACCCAAGCAAGGTATGATTAAGGAAAGGAACTTGAAGGATAGAGAAAGGAAACTCTGGCAGTCAAGGATGATTAGCATCCTTGCAAGACAATTCATGAACAAAGTGCCATGAATATATTGACCCAGTTGAGAATAATTGGGGAAAAAAGTATTCTTAAGCAACACATTGATTGAATGCATTGAGAAATGCATGTTTGCATGAGAGGGAAGATAATGGACTGCCCAGTATGGAAGGATGACCTTCCAATATTTTACAGAGTTACACAAATTGTAGAAAAAGGAATTGGGAGGCCATTAATGTTGGCACCCTTGTTACTAGTGAAGAAATAATGCTTGAATGCATATTTGAGGCTATGATCAGCTCAAAGCAGGAAGAACAAACCTGCTATAATAATGAATGTGGATAGGTAGTCCATGTGGTTATAGGTTGGATGAGTTCCAACACACCATAGAAAGAGTGCCTAACTTGAAAAGTAACAATCTAAAATCAATGCAAGGTTGCATTGTGAGTGACTGTGACCATGAACATTGGCACACTAGTTAAGTTCATATGATGAAATGATTGCCGATAGAAGAGCCTAGTATGTTGAAATAATGCATGATTAAGAAATGATAAATTCTTTTTTATTTTATATCATTGAACAAATGAATGGGATGTAGTTGTTAGACTGCACAAATTAAGAATTGTTTGTGATGCCATTGTAAATTTTCAATGGGAATATATATGCATGAGAAGCTAACAATTTGTTTGGTTGTGTAAATATTGAATTGTAGGAAAGAGGGTCTTGAAAATGACAGTATTGTAATCCCATGAGGAAGACCAATGCATGCTGGTTGTAAAGAGCCAAACTGTTATGAGAAGGAAATCTCATGCTTGTGAACTATGGTTCCAATATGGAACAGATTTGAAAATGAAATGAAATTATGAATTTGAAAATTTGTTGGTAACATATTTGAAAAGAATTTTGATTGAAAATGGATGAAAATATCTCATGAATTTATGTATGCATGTGAACACAGATGAGATGAAAATATATGTCCAGGGAGGACAGATGGTGGCTGTCAAATAAGAAATCATGGAAGAGGGCCATTGTTGTGACAAGAGAAATTTGTGATAAATCATGATCGCCATAAAAAATGTTGTGTTGAGGTAAAACAGGCCGAAGGGACGCTTTCGACAAAGCAAGCCAGAGGGACACCTCAATAGAGAAATCTTGGGGGATGCTTCAACTGTAAGACTCAACAAAGTCTATGAAACTCTTCTTGTTTGAGAAATCTTGTGTAGGAAAGATGGATTTCCCAAGGGACTATATAGAAGAGAAGGGGATTCCTAAGCCCGATCCCGAAAGGCGAGTGACCACAAGGAAAGGCGAGTGACCACAAGGAAGGGGAGATGTCGATAACTTATCTGAAAGACTCGATGCGGTCTTTAATTTGTTTTCATGTATTGACGGGGATCATGCACACAATGGGTATGACAAGGAAGGACAATGAGCTGAGTAAACATGACATCCATGTGGATTCATATCCATGAACTACACAGATAAGTACTGTGTTGATATGTGAAAATTTCCCCTTGAGTTATGAGCAACAAAAAAATATTTTTGAATAAAATTGGACCTAATATGCTTGTTGTTTGAAATTATTGTAGGCATATGCTAAATGTAAAGAGTCTAGGAAAGGATCAGATCAAGAAGAAGAAAACAATGTTGAAGTAGTTGAAAATTAATGGCATGGAAGGTCTTGCTAAAAAGAACACCAAGGATGGTGTTCCTTTAAGGGGGAGGGGATTGTAACACCCTTGTTTCCCCCAGCTTGTAATTATTCATGATTAATGATTTCCATGCCATGGCATGCAAAAAATGTAAATGTATTATTGTTTAATTATAACACCTACAAATGATTATGGGGGTGAAGCCTTGAGTACTATCCATGATACCATGAGAGAGATAAATGAGGGGGCAGGAAGGGGGTTCATATGTAAAGACCCCAAGTCACCTTGGTGAAGAATGTGAAGGAAATGATCATATTTCCTCTAACTTGTAGCTGAAGCCAAACGATAATGGGAAAGGGTTGGTAGTTAAACAACCAAACACCCTGAATGAATGGAGATATGGAAAATTTGGATAGGACAATAGAGGTTGTCAGCCGAAGGTACAACAGAGTACCAATGGAGCCATGTGGTAGTAAGGTGGCCTTGAGCCAATGGAGGCCTGAGAACTTTGGGAGGCCATAAATTTTGATCCAGAGCTCAGTTTGGAGCATGGTGACAGTCGTTGAAAATATCTTGACGAGAAGAAGATAATGGTGCCTCGAGAAGAGGTATTGAGATGATTGAGAGAAAGTAAAATTTTACTACCCCATCCCTTAAAAGGGTACTTAGGGGGTTGGGTGTGTTACAGTTGATGATGAGTGAGAGATGAAATGAAATCTTTGAGATATTTTCATGAAGTCCTAAGTATTGATGCAGTTGATTTAATTAGTAATGTTCATGTATTACATAACTTGTTGATTTCTCCTTCGCATTTTGAGCTTCTTCATCAAGTAATTATTTGACTCCATTCACCCAAAGTATAAGTCACTAGGTATTTCTTGTCTCCTCATCCTTTTTACCTAAAGAAAATCATAAAACACACCAAATCACTAATTGCATTTTAAAATATGTCTTTATGGAATATACTAGTTTTTTAATATTAGGGAATACCCCCTTGTGTTAGAGAAGATACGATCTAAAGTGAGGAGGATAACCCCTAAGGTGACAATGGGTGGTGTCCTCAAGTTCTTGTAAGGTTTTCACTTGGACGATTGGACGTATGTTTTTTTATAGTTCACTCGAGATAATAGGTCCCATAGCATCATTGGATAACCTACGCAAACCAAATAAGTCTCCTTTTATAATTTGTAAGGAAAATGCATCTTCTAACTTGTCATGAAGGGGAACTTGTAGAGCCTTGGTGCAGGAATTGAACTCCCCTAGAAGGATGACCTCTCCAGGAAAAAATAACTATATGATGTCAACATACAATTCCTGGTACATATCCCCACCAAAATCTATGTGAAGGGGAAAATATGAAGAAGTTAGAGGAAGTAGTAGATTGTAAAATGAAAACCCAAAGGTATGGGGGGTGTCCTAGTAAGCTGGATCCACATAAATATGGAAAATTCATCCATTGTGACCAATGAAACTCTATTGTAAAGGGAGTCCCATCAAATAAAATATATCCCTTTCAATCCCTAAACAGTCACAAGCTCTAGGTCTATTGTATGCATGTTGTAAATCAATGATACCCTAGATATTCCAAGATATTCCTCATGGGTTTTAATCAAGAAGATAATATATAATATATGAAGGTTTGAGTGCATCATAGACCATTTCGAGGTAAGAAAAAAGGCCCCTATTGCAATTCCAACATCTATTGTGATACCTAAAGCCCTTAAAACCCCTCACTTCCCCCTCCCATCCTATGATTTCAGGAATCTAGGATGGGTCCACCCTAGAGGAGGTGAATTATGGATGATAACCCTAATATTGCAAATGAATACCCATTTCCCTATCTTTCATGCTACTTCCACTTGTTCCCTAGATTTATTAAGCTTTACGATTTGAGATCTTCATTTAGGGACATTTTTTAGGAAGGGAGAAAATATGCTTCTTTTCCTAGAGGGCATGCAGACAGTCCCCCAATGATCTAAATCATAGAAAAATGGTAGAATCCACCCCGAACCAAGCTCTCTTTGGGATGATGTTAGGTAGGTTTACTGTCTTCCGAAGGAAGGAAGGAAGTTCCAGTCTCCATGGGGTCCAGATGTGGTGTTGAGGATGGAGGGATACCACTCACTTTCAAGTTCAGTTCTCTATCTCTTCTTGTGTTCTCTTCATTAAGTTTGGCTTGCATGGCCTCCTCAACCATGTTAATTGGGGGTTATTATCACTCCCCCAAACTACTTGTGTCCAAGATTTGAATTGAGTCTTGGTTTCTTGATGGAAGAATTCAAATAGGGATCAAATTTCATCTTGCTCATTCTAAAGATATAGAATTTGAGTGCAATAAATAACAAGATTATTGAAGAGAATAACATGTTTTTACATCCAAGACTTGTTATTTAAGAACATGGTTCTTGGAATCTACTTATGAAAATCAATTATCGAGGTTGCGAACTTCACCCTGTAAATGGTCAATTCTCTTGATCAAATTTTTAATGTGAATGGCTTGAAATTACTTGAATAAACCCTTAAACTACTCTTCCCACCCTATAGGAAATTACATTGATGTGTTGTTGTTTGTACCCTTATATCTATGTATTTTTAAACTAGGTCAATATAACTTCTCAAATCAAAGAAATGATTAAGATAAAAAAATAGATACTAAAATAAACTCATGTTGAGAAATGATTATTGAAGCAATAGTTTCTTTCCATTGCTGGGAAATAGCCTTCCATTACTAAAGAAACACTTTTTTTCCAACAACTGTTTTTACCCCCTTGTTGTTGGAAAAATAACCTTCAATATGAGAAAATTTATGTCAAATAGTAGAGGTACTTCACTTTTAACTTCAACACGACCAATGAGGGAGATTAGTGTCTTAAGTGTTATAGTGTGCTATGTTATCGCGGGATTTGTAGTTGTGCAAATCCCAACACAAGATCACCAAATATTGCGTAACTATAGGAAATCCTACCATTGTCGCCATAGTAATAAATCCCTTCATTTTAGTGATGGAGGAAGTCCACCACAAGGGAGGCTTCCTTGGTGACCTCAAGGGATCAAAGTAGCAAGTTTGATAGCCAAGCCTACTTCCTCCTCTCTTGATCACCGAATGATAAGTCTATGTCTTTGAAATGGATGAGGTTGAAAGGTGTTTTGGGTATCTTCCTGGAACAAGAACACTTTATAGCATTTATATGATCAAAGTACAAATATGCAATTAAAACCTCATAAGACACTAGACAATGTAAATTTTCTATAGCTGGTACACAATTGCAGAAGTACAATAGTTTATAATAACAAGTACAATTTTGTAACAACAACAATAAATATGCCTAAAAAATGCAACAATTGACAACAAAAATTTAGCATAAACTTAGTAGATTAATACTCAATTGTTGTATGCAATTTCTGGGTATGTTAGACCACATTTAGATCAATGTATGCAACAAATGATAGTGTATTCAGATGATTGTAGGAAATTTTTGCAACAACAACAAGTTTGCAAGTGAATTAGCTTTATTTAGTGTTAGTTAAGTTAATAGATAGCTTGAGATATTGAAAATAGAGAGAATTTTGATCACTTTCACCACACAAGAGCTTAAATGATTAGTTCCTTAGGGCTATGGAGTCTTTTATAACAACAATACAATATGTTTGGAGAGTATAGTAGCAATATCTAATAGGAAGGGCTTGAAATCTAAGGTGCTAGCACATTAGGGCCTTAGGTTTCAAGCCTTAAAGAGAAGGATTGCTAGAGTGCAAGCAATTTTGGGCTCTAACATCCTTTTCTCTCTTCTTAATTTCTTCAATTATGTCATAATCAAGAGTCTAGAATCAAACTCCTAAAGTGATAGCACTTTAGGGCTTTAGGAGATTAACCCTACATAGGATTTACTTCACAAATTTATGGATGAAATTAACCTTGTGAGAGGATGAAGCACTTATGCTCCTCTCTTAGGGTTTTACCAAGAAAAATATTCAATATGAACAAGTAAAACTTACCATAAACTTTCAATAACATGAAATGAAATAGTAGAAATTTACTTACTTCACCAAGATATGACAAGAATAAACCCTAATTGCAGAAATTCCATCCAAAAATCAACAAAATATATCCACAATTGATCCTCCAAGCAAGTCACATGAGTGTAGAAGAAAGAGATATCCCAATAGGGTGAAAATTTCAGATTTAGTGCTCTCACAATGGAGATGAATGTGATGTTCAAATGAGTCTTGACTAGTTATATTTATATGGGAAATCCTAGCCATCAAAAGACTCCAACAAAAATTCATGTCTCTTCAATTGGGGCCGACCCCTTGAATTGTCATTTCCATTTACAAAAATTAAATCTGCATCAAAATATAACCCTAGAAGGGTGATGTCATGCCCTAAGAGGGTGACATTGAAATATAGGAGGTGACTTCTAGGCTAAAAAGGTGGAACATTGGGACTCCAAACGCCACATCTCACTCTCCCATGTGCCAAGGTCCACATTAAGTGCCTCCTCCCATGAAATCATCATGTGAATAATCAAACCCTGGCCCCTAGGTGATGTAAAGGGTTAGAAGGACGGTGTCTTGGCCTCCAAAGGCCATTGTCCAAGTGGAGAAGGGTGGAGTATCACCATCTACTCATGCCAAGATTCCTCTAAAGGCGATGTCCTCCATCATCAAGGTGCAACTCTCATCATCAAATGGTGCCCCAGATGTGGAATTTAACATCCATCTCATCGGCTTCCAAGCCCCTATGAATGTTCAAATGGCTCAAGTCCTTCACGAATGGATTATGCTCTCCAATGGTCCACAAGTCACAAGAATCATGCCAAGTAAGCCACATGTAATAAGAGAACCACTCGAACATGTGCATCAAACCCCCCTTTTTAAACTAAACAAATGCTCAAAGACATTATAAAATTTGCCAAATTTAGGTATGGGAGGGGTGTCAAGGTGCCCTATTGGGTAGGTCAATCCCCAAGTCGAGGAATATTTCCCAAGAAGGACCTATATAAGTCATGTAATGAGTATATGGTGGGTGGGGGGCGATAATTCTAGGCATGGGGTTCTTGACATACAAGGGTTCATATTGTCGTATTTATGGGTGCCTTTGTAGAGGGTGTGTTGCACGAATGGTTCCCCAGATGTGGCATTTAGCATCCATCTCATAGGCTTCCAAGCCCCTATGAATGTTCAAATGGCTCAAGTCCTTCACGAATGGCTTTCCATCGGGAAAGGTCCTATAAAGACAAACAAGTACGCCCTCCAATGGTCCACAAGTCACAAGAATCATTCCAAGTAAACCACACATAATAAGAGAACCACCCGAACATGTGCATAAAACCCCCCTTTTTAAACTAAACAAATGCTCAAAGACATTATAAACTTTGCCAAATTTAGGTATGGGAGGGGTGTCAAGGTGCCCTATTGGGTAGGCCAATCCCCAATTCAAGGATTTTTTCCCAAGGAGGACCTATCTAATTCATGTAATGAGTATATGGTGGGTGGGGGGCGAGAATTATAGGCATGGGTTTCTTGACATACAAGGGTTCATATTATCTTATTTATGGGTGCCTTTGTAGAGGGTGTGTTGCACCTTCGTTTGCAATGAAAACTTTTTCCAAGCCCTTGCAATTTAATTTATTATAGTACAAACATTGAGTACCATGTGCAATGGAAAGTAAGGAGTACCACAATGCCACTTGGAGTTGGAAACACACAGAGTGCCATATGCGATGGAAAGTAAACGAAACCACAAAATGTGTTTCCTCAACAAGAAAGACATTTATTAATTATGTGTTTAGAAGGTCCTTGATTTTTATGAAGAACAATTTTATTGCTCTCAGGACCTTAGGGTGGATAATCAATTTTATTGCTATCATTATTTGGAAGGATAATGATCGACTTTATATTTTTTAATTTACAACACCTCTGGGGCTTTATCCCCTTCTTCTCATGAAACAAGGTACAATACTTTCTTAGGTCAATGGACCTGAAAACCAAGAATATGAGGAAACAGAGGGGAAGAAGGATGGAAGGTGGTAAGTATGGATGGGAATGCCACAATGACCGTTCAAGGAACTCCCTAGTAATACCCTTTCCCTGAGGGTGGTCAACTTACTAGGATACAATGGCAATCTCCAAGCTAAAATCAGACAAACGATATAATTTCCAAGAAAATGTTCTGTAATCAAGAAAGGACTCTTTACAACATGCTCAAATGCTCCAATTATTTAAGTGACATTTACCATGAGATTGGGCTTGTTACCTCATGAAGCAAGACCTGTTGTCTTCTGGGGGGCAGGTTGATGTAGTGGATGTTTCTCTACTACTGGTGATGAGTGGTGGTGCAATCATAAATGGGAGGGACCCTATGGTATCTGCTAGTCAATTTGGCTCTCAACACTCCATGTATGCTACTTGTGGGCCTCAAGACATGATCTCCTTAGTTATCCATAGCCTGGGGGGGTAACATGCTCATCATAAAAAAATCATCATAGTAGGGACATACACCTTTATTCACAACATGAATCTCTTTAACCACTTTATCCTTATCAACTTCAATCAATTCTCTTTCAACAAAGGAAGACAAAGGGATACTAGAACCAACCTCAAGATTCAAATTGTCATTACATGATAAATAATCAACCAAATCAACATCATCTTCAATAGGGTCCATGAAATTGCATTTGAACTCTACTTGCAACTTTCAAAAAATGAAATAGAACTTGTAGGTAGCAATATTAATGAACCACCACTAGGCGTATTGATCGAAGGACATAAAAAAAAAAATATTCAACTTAAGAGGGGGTATTTCTTGATGCTGATTGATTCCAAAAACTAAAGAAAAGTACAAAAATGCAACCAACCATTGATATATGGCCACCAAATAAGATGTTACCTTTAGTCCAAAGCTACAAGTACAAGGGTGGACATTAAGATCACCAATAGCTATAATTACATGGGGGTGTAATTATTAGATCCTTGTTTTAGTGTGAGGCATGATCCCTAACCTTGAGTCAACAAGAGCTATGGATCCTTACTCCTTCTTGAGAGATAGTGTTTTTGACACCATTTTATGGACATATCATCCAAGATGTCTCTCATGGACATCCTTATCCTATAGTTCTCTATGGTTCAAAGTTTTGGAGGTCTTGTTTGCTAGAGTCCGATTAGGCCTCAATGGAGAGAATGTAGACCCTTCTCCTTCAACACATAACCATATGCAAATAGATACTCCCTTGACCCATCATTATTGTAAAATTTGGTGCTTGGTCCCTCTAGCTTGAGACCGTATTCAAAGTCATCTCATTTATACATTGTGTTCATAGTTTCACTGACTTGGCAAAGTGACATGATATCCATACCTGTACTACTATTCATCATAATCCATTTCTTTGGATAACCCCTCGAGCCATGCTTAGTGTTGGTTTGTGGGGGTCTTATATCTTCTAGAGTTTGTGTACATTTCAATGTACTAACTTATTCCATTCAACTACTCTCTTGATGCACATAGCCACCCCTTACGTACTAGGAAGTAGTTGAATAGGATCACTTGAGATGCCATTTATAAGAAGTTTATACATGTCACCTAGACAAACCCACCAGATGGGTTATGCTTGTAAATTGATTTCTATGTTGATAAGTTCATGGCATTGATGGATGGACTCATTGTTTGGCCTCTATACACACACCATCATTGGATTCATGCTATTTGTATTCCATTGGACCAATTCAAAGTGGATTCACATAGACTTTTGGTGGAGGCAAAACACCATATTGTCTAGTTAGACAAGATCTTCCAATTGTGCCATCTTCAAGAGGTTGACATAGAGGAGCATGTCATCTTCGTCTGCCCCATCTACTACAATATTTGAGGGTGGTTACATTGTCCATTCATATGTTGTCCTTATGGAAAACTTATCTTTGAATAATCTCCAAAACTCATACATTACAACTCTAGAATGAGGTCGAGATGCAATAAATATTTGTACCCATATGGCCAAGGTACTCATAAACCATCAATGCCAAATGGTAAAATTGGTAATGTTGAGCTCACACCATATAATATCCACGAACATATGTTGAAACTCAACACCCAAATTTGTGTAGGAAAATCTAGTATTAATAGGACATATTTATTGTATTGTGTAAAAAATAAGGTATTGTTGTTAAACAAAGCTTGATTTCAATAGTTATACACAATTTCAATAAATAAAAATTATAATTCTATAATCTAAATTGATTTCATACATTTATTTTGGTTATAGCATGTTCAAATTTGTTGTGCATGCACCTAAAATTGTCCCTCCAAGTCAAAGGAGTTATATTTTTTACATTTCCATTGCCATTAACATGTCATGAGAGACCATCACGATTGTGCATTAGCATAATAGGGTTTGAAACTAACCATATGTAGCCATCTTCTAGCCTATATTTTTTAAAGGCCTTGGTGTTATTCTGTCTCTAATACTTCAACCAAGCAGTTAAAGCTTGGAGTTGAAGCTTGATGAAGGATAAGGATTGCATTTGTTCTAGGATTAGTTTGTTACTGTTGTTTAGTGGAACTCTACTTTTAAAGTTGGCCATATTTTCAAATCCCTAATATGAGTGTCAAAGATATTTCTAACCTTCTTGATTTTGTGTTGAAATGAGTGCCCGACAGAAAACCAAGTAGATTTAGCCAATGCTTTGCCATTATACTTTACATCAAACCACCACCAAGTGGATTTATCATTAGAGGACAATCTAGACATGAGTGAATCAATATTCTATACAAGCTTCATATTAACAACTTCACATGCCCTCCAAATGATTGTAGCTACAAAAGTTACTTCGATTACAACATGAGCTAGAGTAATGATGAATTAGAGGGTGATACTCCAAAACTAAAGAATGAAGAAAAAAACATGTTAGTATATGCCAAATGTATTGATGAAGTTCATGCTACATTATTTACAATCCAACTAAAATCTCTAGAAAATGACACAACCTCCTTTGTGTTGATGATTACAGATGCGTGAGACATCCTC
>JASDQU010884729.1:8635-22959 GCA_032191745.1 Picea mariana
CAAGTGGAAATTTTAAAAGCAATGAAGATGATTATGAAAATTGTGGAAACGTTTTCCTGAGTGGGGAATTTAATGACAACAATGTTGGTGATGATGAATTTCCTCAAAGTGAGGATTTTGAAGGTACTGATGAAGAGTTTCCTCCAAGTGAGGATTTCCAAGGCATGAATGAGGATGATGAATAATCCCCCCCAAGTGGGGATTTAAAAAGTAATGATGATGATTATGGTAATGCTGGACAATCTTTATCATATGAGGAATTTAAAAGAAGCAATGTTGGTGGTGATGATTTCCCTTCAAGTGAGGATTTTCAAGGTACCGATGAGGAAAATGAACATATTCCTCCAAGTGAGGATTTTCAAGCCAGTAATGAGGATGATGAAGAATATCTCTCAAGTGGCGATTTTCAAAGTAGTGAAGATGATTACGCCATTGGTGGACACTCTTTCCTGAGTGATAAATTAAAATGAAACAATGTTGATGATGATTTTCCTCCAAGTGAGGATTTTCAAGAGACTAATGAAGGTTTTCAAGGCACTAAGAAAGATGGTGAAAATTTTCACCCAAGTGGGGATTTTAAAATCAATGAAGATGATTATGTCAATGGTGGACACAATGTTGATGGTGATTTTCCTCCAAATGATTATGTTTATGATGATGTTCTCAATCATTCAGCTGCAACAAATGAAGGTGATTGACATTCTCTAGTTCATCCTCCTGATAATGCTTTGATTGATACTCCTTGAGGTGATAAGGAAAATCCTTCGAGTGAGTATGATTAAATAGTGGAGACATTGCAAAGAAACATTGTGTCTAGGACCAGGATTAGACCTTTTTATATCAATCCAAATCATTCTAGTTATACAAGGTCTAAATAATTTCTCACTAAATCAATTTCCATAAGTGAATTTATTTCAAGTGAATGTTGTCAAAATAATTGTTTGAAAAGCATGGACTACATGTTTGCCTTGAATAAAATGAAGACATATTTGTCAATGAATAAGAGAATGCAAAATTCATATTTGATGGGGTGCATGATATCCACCAATACAAGATATGATTATCGCATTGAGAATATTTTACTTTGAAGAAAGGATTTCAAAAATATTCACTCAATTGGCAATCTTCGTCTATCAAGAATCCATACAAGGTTGGAAAAATATCCATCATTTTATTCAAAGGTACATCATGGATGAGAAAGTGGGCCATTCACAAACACTACATTGTCATGGATGCGTGATTTCTTTTGCAAACATGGAGAGTGTATGCCAGATAGATACACAATACATATTCTAGATAATTTCTCAAGGAGGGAAATCTACAACTTGTACAAAGGATATGCTGAAGGTGTTGAAGGAAATGGTAATTTTATTACATTTGCATATTTTACAAGAATATGGAAGAAACAATTCAACAATGTTTGTATTCCTAAGAAGTCAAGGATGGGTATTTGTAGTATATGTGCTACTCTTAAATCAAGAAGAGATAAATCTGAAGGGGAAGAAAGAGGTATGTATTTTCTATTTTTTTTTTTTTTAATTGAATAGTTATCAACTATGAAAACATACGATCAATATTTTCATTTTTTTTCATGTGCATATTCCATAGTCAAAGCACTTCAAGAACATTAGAATCAACAATCAAGTGAAATATAAAATTTGTACAAACATAGGAAGAAGTGTTATGATGATCCAAACAAATATTTAGGTATGATAATTTATGGCATGGACCATAAGAAAGCACTTCTACCACATATTTTCATACACCCAAAAATTTATAGGAAGAGAATTTCATTCAGTTTCACTTGGTTGGTTGTTTGTGTTGGAGAAATTACTATTTTCAGCACACTAGTTCAGTGGGAGTAACACTAGTTCAGTGGGAGTTAATTGCCTATTTCTATTTTAGATTTTCTAATCTTAGACCATCACTATTATGCATGCATTCCTAATTATAGGATGTCATTGCCTATATGAGTGAATATCCCTCACTCATTGATAATATCATAATATGGATTGATTCTCATTCTTCATTGTGTATCTGTCTTCCTTTTCATGATAAGCTTTGTTTGTGCATGCTTTAGCTAGATCTCCTGTGCAGGTTTCCATGAAACATTGACAGTTTGGTTTTCAATGGAAAAATGTGTTCAAGGGTTTACTTCACAACTCCAAATATTCATAATGATGCAAATCTGACGATCACCATAATTCATCATGTGCTCACTCACTGGTCTGGAAATATTCCTAGAGTTCTCTATCTATAGTTGGACAACACTAGTTGTGAAAATAAAAATCAAATTGTGTTTGGATATCTAAGCATGCTTGTTGAAATGGTAATCTTTCAAAAGGTGAAAGTCGGTTTCCTTCTTGTTGGACACACTCATGATCATATTGATCAAATGTTCAGTCGTTTTTCAGTAACATTGAAGAGGAAAAATGTTGGAAGTCTACCATCATTGATTGAATGTATTAAGAAAGCATACATTCTAGAGCCTACTTTTTGTATATTATAAGAAACTGTTTACATGCAAAGATTTATTCAGGGATTGCATCATGAAGAAAAATGTATTGAGCAACTTAGTGACATTAGCATCCAACATCAATTTTGCTTCAAAAAAAATGATGGGAAAACAATTATATGGAGAAAGAAGTATTCAACTACTACATAATGGGGACCTTCATCAGGTTTATCATTTTTGAAGTTCATTCCAGATCATCCAATATTTGCATCAAAGTTATTATTTTTACAATCAGTTGATGAAATCCATAATGAACTGAGGTGTAATAGAGATGTAGATTATTCTAAATGCCTGGAAGAAATAAAAAAGTCCATTAAGGATACATATGAGTACTTTGATGTTGTTGATTCTGTTTGGTGGGAGTCTTTTTTCAATATTCAAAGTGACATACTTTCAAGATCAACAAATGGAGATACAATGTTGAGGACTCCATTTCATTGGCCAAAAAATATGCCAAACGAATATGAAGAAACAAACATTGTTGAAGTTCAACAAGAATCTCAAGGTGCTATTGAGTTTACACAAGCAGAGGAACGGGAAATGTATATTGGTTTGCGAAGGTCACGTGCACAACGTGAAGCCATGGAAAACCTTTACAGGGGTTCATTGCAAGATATTAAGGAGGGTAGTATGATTGTAGTTTTAGCGATTGAAGATCCACATGGTTATCCATTTTGGATTGGAAAGGTTATAAAGATTGAGAAAGAAAATGATGATGTTATTGCAATTGAAGTGCATTGGTATGCAACAAGTACACACCCATTCAATGGTGTGTACAAGCGAGATATGGTGTTTGAGAAACATGTCAATAGAAAGAGAAAAAGAAAGGGTCAAAATACAACTCATCGTCGCACTGAACTCTTAAAATTAGATGATGTTGACATACTTGTTTATGATTTCAATTTGACAAAGAGAGCAACTCTTTGCTCCAAGACAACATATATTATCAAGAGGTTGCTGCCACAATAAATAAATGCAAGATGGGAGTCTACTGAATCTAGTCGTAGATCTAAAAGGCATTTGACATATGAAATTTTGGGCATGCATGTAGACTCAGATGGTGCATTCATCGACAATAGAGAAGAGTATGGATCATCTACATCTTCATACAATCATTCATCTTAAGAAAATGTAGACTCTAATGGTATTTCAGAAACCATGAGTCAATCTGAATAAGTGTATGAAACATTTTATGCATTTTTGATCCATACGATGTTTGTATGGTAACTAGAAATGAGCATTGACCTTACATATGATCTTACATGAATTTATGAATCTTTTGTTATGTTTTATGAATGCTATGTTTTTTATTATGGATAATATAATAAAATTTCTTAGCTCATATGTTTTGAATATGGACAATATAACAATACTTTTAAGAAATTATTTATGTTTCATTCAATGTAACTTGTATTCAATTTTTTATTATTAGAAGTAAAAAAATTATTAAAAAGTGACGTTGCATTTTTAAAGTATATTGTGATATTTTCATGGCATTATGTATTACCTTGTGATTGGTGTGACAATAAGATTTAAAAAGTAAACATTTAAGGGTTGATTTTATGATTTTGTTTACAATAATGATGAGTTCTTTTACCACATTATAAAAATGTGTCATTTCCATATCCCAATTTTAGAATTGGTGCTACCAGTAGAGGTACTTTTAAATTTGATGGTTGATTTTGAGGTGTTGTTTTTAATGGTACCAAGTGATAAAAATACAATTTCAAATGATCTCAAATTTTAACGTTTTGAAAAGAAAAAAAAAATTTAAAAACATCTTTTTTTTAGGTGTTGATTTTAAGGTTTTTCTGAGCTACTGTCTAAGTTTTGAAGGCCATGTTTGAAAAAGGCAGTAATTTTGACCTCGTTTAAAAACATGGTGCTATCGATAGCACCACCTTTTGATTTGGGGGTTGATTTTGATGTTTTTTTATGCAAAAATATGGGTTTTTTTGGGCTAGAGTTTTTCATTTTGAGGTCATAGTTCTCATTAAGTTGGTAACTATGTTTTAAGGTATATTCTAGTTCTTTAACTCTTTCTTTAAGCATGGTATTTTTAGCCTCCATTTCATCTACTGAAATTTCCAAAGCGTTTCCTGTAGCCTTATGCATCCTTGCAATTTTTGATGGAAAAACCCCATTTAGATTAAATTCTAAGTTGGTTTTTCCCTGGATCTTCTTACCTTTAGAATTAACTCTTTCAAATACCAATTTTTTAGAGTCTCTATAAAATGAATCACCATGAAGTGTTAAGGGTTCTTCTTCATAAAAGACTAGCTGCTGTGTTGCCAGTTCCACTATAATTTCCTGACTCTCCTGAATCCTTTGTTCACTATCTGGAAACGCTATATCTTTGATGTTTGCATCCAACTCCATGTCTTTGAGAATATAAACATCATCATGTACAATCTCACTTATTTCATGTTGATTTACCTATCGTTTCCTTTTACTGCTTATAGTGAGCTTATGGGGTCTCTCTAAATTCTTTTTTGGAGGATTATGATCATGTCCATCGCCAAAATTTTTGATTACAGATTTATTTTGTTCTTGAATTATGATTTGGGGGTTTTATTTTGATGTGTCTCTTTTTGACAAGAACCTTTAGATCTTGTATTTTTCTCATTTAGAAATCTTCCGCATTTTCGTTGTGAGTCGTTTGTGTTAACAATTGTTTCAAGATCTCCAACCAAAACTTTTTCATGATTGTTTTCTTCATCTTCATATTTTCCATATAAATAAGTATTTATATATGAAACACTCAAACCAACTGAAGTCATATGATTCATAAAATATTGATGAGGGTCAAACCCTTTCACTTGATTCACCAACTTTAAACTGTAATGGTCAAAATACATTGCATATTCATTAATTTTTAAAGAATTCCTGACTATTATTTCACAAATTTTCCATGCCAATGAAATTATTTGTTTTTCTTTATTTCATAGAAGAAATTGGCCTAGAATATTTATTGTCTATATATTTTAATCACAAATATTCTATCTGAAACATAAAATGGAAGATTAATTGGGGCTTCATAAGAGAAATAAACTCTGATTATGCTGTAATGTTCATTTGATTCATAACCTCCCCTTTGATCTAAAAATGTTTCTGCATCCAATGATAGTCTTGTAGTACCATTTCCATACATGGAATTTTCGAAATAAGAAACAAACGAATCATAAACTTCATAAAAATGGTACATTGCATTCTTCTTCCACAAAGCAAGGTACCATGTATGAATAAGGTCTACTTTACAATCGATATGCTTTTCTAAATGCAATCCTTAGAATACATGAAAATATACAATAGCAAAGATCGAATATGCATACATATAAAATTTCTTGTCCCTCTTAAAATTCGATAATTGGAATGATATTTCATAAGAGATAATTTTCGACCAATTTAAAATTGCTTTCTTTTGGGTAGAAAAGTATAATATATAAAGAGACAGAAGATGAATTGTATGAGTGGATTATTGTCCAAGAATCTTAACAAGAATCCATGCCATATATTGATATGGTTTTCTCAATTGACTAACCTGTATTGATGATATATCCTTTGGCATTGTTGCGAGATCTTCAAGATATTGCAACAATAAGTTCCAACCATTGTTTCTAGATTTCATGAAATCCTTGTCTTTTTCAAATTTGAAGGTCATTGTTGGCTCAGGTAACTTGAGAATTATGCTAAAATTTGATGGTGCCAAAGAAATAAGAGATTATCCCTACAACTGAATGATTATTTGGTCCTTCTCGTAATTATCTATGCACCATATACCAAGCTCTGTCACATCAAATACTTTCGAAACACAACCTGCTTTAGTAATTCCAAATATTTAAATATGATTAATATCTTTTTTTGAGGTGACAATGTAGAATATTCTTTGTAATCTATAAACCAATGATAGTTTGGATCTTCTTGCGCGAATGTATTTAGAGTTTCCCCCAAAAGAATTTCTTTCCTCCTGGCCATCGTGCTTGAGAGTTCATGAATTATCTTCAGTCTTTCTGATCGTTAATACCAAAGTAACATTTTTTACATAATAAAACTTGCAACTCTTTTTTCAAAAGAAAACTTGAGGTGAATTTAATTTAAATTTATTGAGGATAGTCTCAAGAAAATCACCATTAATAACAGTCCTTTGGTAATTAACCATTTGTTGTCTCCAATAAGACTTTCATTTAATGTTACTCGGGGAATGTGACAAGAGGATGAGCATACACCACAAAACAATGAAGGGGAGGTGGGACATATATACAAGAAAGATGTGGAATAAGTCTGATTCTGTGGTAAGATCTCAAAATATATCTAAGTGTTGCAAAGTGGGAGGAGGAAATAAAAGAAGATTTTAAAAACTTGTGACACGATCTTTGCCTTCATGGTAGAACATTGAATTGACTAAGTATTGAAGTTTCAAGAGAGAATATGAAGTCTTAATAAATGACTAAGTACCGTGAGGTAGATAGATGGAGACTCAGACATGAATGAATGAGTGACTCAAACCTGTGGTAAGATTTTTTTAAAGTATGGTGCGATATGAGGATCATAGAACTTTAGAGTGCATTTTGATGACGACGAAGCTTCAGACTTGGATGAAAATACGTGACTGACCCACGAACCCTCTGTTCCGTGAAAATCTCAATAAATGACTAAGTGTTGGTGTAAAATGGATACAATGGAAAGGGAAGGTGCATTTTGAATGGCTTGGAATTTTAAGAGAAGACTTATGAACCTGTGAGAAATCAAAATTTCTTTTTTCTCTAAGTGTGGGAAATGAGATGTACAAGAGAGAGACTTATAAAATACTTAGCAAAATTTAAGATCAACAACTGAACTTAACTATGGGATATAAACTCCTTGCGGGTTGCTAATAATATATAATTTTTTTCATTGGGCATGGATTCAGTATGAGAAAAGATATTGGAAAATAAAGAATTGCAAAATATGTACATGAAAAAAAAATAAACTATGTAAAAGCGAGAGCAAGATTGATTAAGAGAAAACACTTTTAAGATGTTGTCCATTGATTGGAAACATATGAACTGTTCCCTTCATATCTGTGAGTAAATATGAATTGTATCCAAAGACTTTCTCAATCATATATGGGCTAATCCATAACACTTTAAATTTCATGTGTAGAGAAGGATTTTCCTTGGCTTTATTCCATAATAATACTAGCTTCCGCTTTTGAAAATACTTGACTGAAGTACTACATATTTATGTCTTTGATTTATCTTCCTCAAATCCTTATTTCTTTTTTCCTCCATATGCATCAACTGATTATACCTTCTTTTCATAGGAGAGATTTCTACCGTGTCTTCAAAATTTATAGCATATGATAAGGCATTTAGTTCCATATGATTTGGAATTTTTTTATTCTTTCCCATATACTAGTGTATATGGTGACAACCTAGTGCTATCTTTTGGTGTCATTCTTCTATCACATAATGCATCTATCAACTTTGTATTCCAATCTATTTGATTCTTATCAATTGTCTTTTTCAAAATTTGGATCAATGTTTTGTTTGTTGATTCTGCCAAACCATTTCCTTGGGGATAGTAGTTTGAATATTGTCCCATTATAATACCAAATTCTCCACAAAATTTGGTAAACTTCAATCCAATAAATATTGATCCATTATCTGTGATAAACCTCTCTGAAAATCCAAATATTGATAAAATATTCTCTTTGAGGAAATTTATGAGCTCTTCAGAATCAACCTTCTTGAAGGCTACAACATCCTTCGAGTTTGGGAAATAGTTAGTTGCAGTAAGAATATAAGAACGGATTTTTCTAGAATTAATATTAATTGGGCTAATGACATCAAGTCCCCACTGTGCAAAAGTTTCTTCAACTATTATAGACTGCAACGACATTGCTACTCTTTTAATTTTTCTAGAAAATATTTGGCAATAAATACACTTTCTGATGATTTCATATGAATCTTTAAAAATGGTTGGCAAATAATAGTAGGCTCTCATAATTCTATGTGCTGTATATGTAGGTGAAAAATGTCCTCCACAAATACCTTCGTGAAATTCAACAAGGACATTTTGGTATTTCATTCAATCAATACATCTTAGCAAAATCCCATCAAAATTTATTTGAAAAAGTATTTCAGCAATAAGTACATATTGGTTTTCCTTCATCTTTAATGCCCTTCTTTCTTTTGTGACATGCCATTTGGGAATTCACCATATTTTAAATAGAAAATGATATCCTTATACCATTCTATCATGGATTAAGAAGATCCCATTGAAATTGATATAACCACATTTAGTGAATCAGTCCCTACCATAAGTTTGTACAACTCTTGTCCTTTGACTACTTTCAATGGATTGATCTCAATGTCATATTATTCAATTTTTTCCAACTAATTTTCCATTTTCCTTCTCTCAATTGTTGTTTAAGGAGCATTTTTAATGGATATATCATACCATATGCTATAACATGAGATGATAAGATGTAAGTTCTGAAGTGTGCCATTGCTTTAACCAAAGAAAGAGCTTGCTTCTATATTTTTGAATATCTCAACTCATAGTCATGCAAAGTTTTACTCATAAAAGTTATTGGAATTTATTCTCCTTTGAGATTCCTTTGTGTTAAAATAGAAACAATGGTATCTTCTAAAGAAAAAGAATATATGATAAAATATTGATCAAAATATGGACTGACAAGAACTGGAGCTGAAGTAATTGCATGTTTGATTTTAGTGAATGCTCTTTTAATTTTTTGCGTCGATTCAAATTTATGACCATTCTTCAACAAGACATTTATCGATTTCACAATTGTAGCATAGTTTGGGAAAAACCTCCTTACAAAGTTTATCTTGTCGAAAAATGATTGTACTCCTTTTCTTAATGTTGGAGGGCTCAGTTAATTTATAGCTTTGATTCTCTCTGGATCAATGTAAATTCCTTCTTCACTGATTATATGTTGCAAGATTTTTCCCTCTGAAATTGCAAACAAACATTTTTTGGGATTGAGAGATATTCCATATAATATACATCATTTGAATACTTGCCTTAAATTCTCAATGCATTTTTCTCTTACTCTAGAATGAATAGTAAGATCGCCTTGATAGTCAACCATAGATTTTCCAATTAAATATTTTAAGGCATGATCCATTTCCCTATGAAACGTTTCTCCAACATTTTTCAAATGAAAGGGAATACACACATATACATAAGTCAACCAGGGTGTGATGAAATTTATTTTAATCATGTCCTCTTCTACAACTAGTACTTGATTATATATAGAGAAACCATTTAACATAGACATAAGAGTTGGACTAGTAATTTGTTGCAAGAGCATCTCCACATTAGGGACGGGATAATTATCTTTGATACTTGCCTTATTTGAATCTCTAAAATCAACACACAGACAAATCTCCCCGCTTTTATTTATTACTATGATAGGGTTTGAAAACCATTCTAAGTGTCTAATTGGAAATATTATTCTGACCTTCTTCAAATTTTCCAACTCAATTTTTACTAGGGGTTTTAATTTAGGATTGACAATCCTCAACTTTTTCCTAAACGGATTTGTTCCTTATTTTAGTGGTAGGATATGCTGAAATAATGATTTATCATACTCCATCAAGTCATCATACATCCATGCAAAAACATCATAATATTCTTTGAACAAGGCGGTGTATTGATCAACTTCTTTTTCAGTACAATTGGTACCGAGATTTACATATTTCAGAGAATCTTGAGTGGCAATATTTATTTTTTGAGTTTCTTGCACCTTTCTAATATATACTTCTTCTTTCAAGTTGGGAACTTTGGTTTAGTCATCCCTTGTAAAAAGATATTCAAAATTGATACAATCCTTTGAAAGAGGTATATGACTCTGATCTTCAGATTTCTCTACAACATCACTTGTATAGGCTAGGAATTCAACTAGCTCTTCATCATTCTAAAAACATTGAAGACAATCTTGATTATCAGGAACCAAAGGTATGAAAATACTTTTGACCTGGAATGTATTTTGACTTTGTGAATCATCATGATTGAATAAAGATGTAGTGATTTCAAGTGAGTCTTCCTTCTGATTATTATCTCTTGGTATGAAAGAAATTTTAAATGTATTGAAAGAATTCACGAGTTCATTTACCCCTTTTGCATAAAATCAACTTTTCTTTTTTGATCTTGTACTTCTTTCTTATATTATTTATAACCATTTCTGAATCACTAGTTATAATTAAGTGTTCAATTATCATTTGAAGTGCAAGATTTATTTCTTGTACCAATGATTCATATTCAAATTCATTATTGGTACAAGGAAATTCAAGTCTGATGATGTGTGCATATATAACTGAACTAGGGTTTTTGAAAACAATCCCTACTCCACTTCTAGATTTGGAGGAGGCACCATCAAAAGACATATTCCAAAATCCTTCAAAAAAATACTCTTTCTTGTTTTGAAATACTTGGTTGCTCTGGGTCAAGAACAACATAGTTTCCAATTTCAGAACCAACATAATCTTGCATTAATTGACTATCTTTTTTTCTTGAAGGAAACTTGATTTCTGGCTTCTCAGGGAACTTTCACCATTGTCCCCTTTTTTCTTGGTAACACCATACAACTTCCATCATTTATGATGTAACCTCCAATTAGTGAGCACCAATATCTTCACAAAACTACTTCATAAGTTTGAGGCAAGTCCACCACAATGATAGTGAAAACACTTGTAATATGGGGGGCTGCAGATATCCAAGCACACAAATATTTTTTTTTTCCACATGCCGGGACCTTTCTTGAATCAATTGCATAGATACTCTCTCCAGCTTTATAATACTTTGTGCATCCCATTCCCAAAGCGTCCATTACTGACAAGAGCATAATATTGTTGGTTTCTACACTACCAACCAAACAACTGTGTAATACTACATCATGATTTTCTATTGTGGTGTAGAATGGAGAGACTTTACCTCTTGGTTTAACTGATGGAATATTTTATTTAAGCTTGGAATTTGTTACAACAACCTCAATTCTTGTAGTTGGCTCATCCATAATCTTGAGAATATTTTCTCTTTGCCGTGGGATTTTTACGACTTCCTTAAAAGGGAGAGTAATTCTCAATTTGGTCATGTCATCAATTACATTATAGGAAAACCTTAAATACCTAATGCTAAAAACTCAAAGTTCAAAATATATTATTAATTTTTATACCCGAAGTAGTTCTCTGGTATTTTTTCAAAAAATAATATAGTCTTTTATAGTCTTAGAAACATATATTCGTTCATCCAAAGTTGTGTCAATTTTCACATGCAACTCTATGTAACTAATTTCAGTTTTGAAAATTGCTTCTTAGTGTTCTAGCTATCATTGAACAACTTTACATTGAAATTATTGATTGAAAACATATGCAGCAGAAACAACAAGATCAAAGATGAATCATCAATACACAAGAGACACACTAATTCTGTTATGTAATCTTGTTAATATCATAAATCCCGATGGAAAAAATAGTCCTCCCAACCAATACAATATCACCAAAAATTTGAGGACAACCTTGTCCTCCAAAGTCACCAAAAACTGAGAACACCCTTGTTCTCCAATATACAAATCAAAAAACCAAACCTCAACAATATTATGGAAATCTCCTCTGCCCATGAATTTGCTATCGACCACTTGTACTACCTTTTGACGTCACCTGTAAGCCTATACGGATCTATACTTTCCCATACAAATAGATACACGATTCACCTTTTTTGGAAAGTTCCCACAAACATACGTTGTTTTCTCCACTACAAATCACGTATATGTTAATTTCCTATAACTCAACAACCATAATATTATGCCAATAATTTTATAACTAGAATTTAATCAATGCTGATATAAAATCAGAAAATTATGCATAAATATTACAACTAAGTTATTTAACCAAAATAGTAGCGGAAGCACATACATAAAACCAAACACATAAAATGGAAAACACCATAAATACCCCGGAAACCCCAGTGTGGGGAAAATCGACAAATAGGAGTTTCTATTATGGGATTTCAAGAGAATTTAAAGCAACAAAAAATCAGAAATTTCCTCAGCAAGTTTCCTCACTCAACAAAAAAAAACTAGCAAAAACAACCTATTTTTTGGCCAGATGTTTTGGCCCAGCTTTTTTAGCCATCTTTTTCGGCACAACTTTTTCGGCCTCGCTTTTTCGGCATAACGTTTTTGGCCCTGAAAAATTGACACTAAGTTTTTGGCCCTGAAAAAATGGCCTCCTGAAATATGATGTATGTGACCTAAGTTTGGCCTCGCTCTACTGCCCATTATGGCCCTGGTTCGACCTCCACTGGTTGCCCAAGTATGGCCTAGAGCTCACCCTCTTCCTCAGATGATTTCCTTCTGTTTCTCTTGCCCAAGCACCCTCTTCCTCTTCTCACAAATGAGAATGTGTGTCCTTCTCACCCTCAACCCTTCTATTTATCTCTCTAATCCATTTTTTCAAGAGATTTCAAGAAGCCCCCATAAGTACACTTTTGTGAATTGTTAATTTCTAAAAAGGAACTTTTTCAGAAATATGAGAAAAAAAGTCATTTAAGTGACTTTTTATTTTTATTTTTCCTAAGTTAAAACTTAGAATAAAATAAATAAAGATGATTTGGGTATTTATTGTGTCCATCAACATGCCTAGGACACTTAGGCCCATCCTGGGACACCTACCAACCTATAAAAGTAACACTCCCTCTTAGCAAAGAAGGTGTCTCCACTTGGATCAATATTTGATCCCATCAAATATGTTACTACTGTAGCTGCTCCCTCTGAACTGAAAAACATCCCAGCTACCTCCACTGCACTCTGATCTAATGTCTTGCTTGGCTCCTCCATCAATGTCAAGTCATACCAGCTGATAGATTTGATAGTCTTAGATGAATCCACTCATCCACAAGACTCTACCATTGACATTGATCTTTGAACCAAGATCCCCTTGGAACCCACTACAGGTTGTCCCAACACCCTCTACATCATACCCTCTCTCATGCCAAGCCTCAATGTTTCATACTAGGTATCTTCTACCTCTTCACGTATGAGCACCTGTCCATCCTTGAACATCACTGCATATCCCATATCCTCTAGAGCTGCCACAGAGAGAAAATTTATATTCAACTCTAGAATGTACTTCACCTCATCCACCTCCAGAGAACCACTAGACTCTATATGGAATTTGACGCATCCAACCCTCTTCACTAAATGCATGGTGGTGACCCCACTACCCACATGAGAGTCTAAGCCCATATCTGAAACACAAAGGATCACTGAGCTCATTCCCGTCATATGGTGAGATAACTCACTGTCCATGAACCATGCCCCATTGTCCTTTGTTGGAACAGGGGAATATCCAGGGTTCAATGCTCAGGAGCGCACCAATAAAACCCTAACTACCGACCCTTTCGACAACACGTGCAAAGCAGATGGAGTCTCAACCGAGGTAGAGGCAGGGGTGGTTGCAGGAATCCAATGTCTACAACCTTAGCTAGGACACATACATGTAATTACAATATTCTATCAAAGAACTTAGCAGTTATAGTTCATCAGTACTTAACCCGTATCTACTTCGTAGTTAAAACCCTAATCACAGAGAATTGCAGTATTCACCTAGATCTAGTATAGTCAAGCACTAAGAACATTCACGTAGGTTAGATCTAGCACTTATTCATGTTATTAATCACAAAACATAAATAGATCTATCTATCATTTATCTATGCCAAAGCACTAAGCAAGTAAACACATAAACACATCAATACATCGCACAAAGCATAACAACACATGATATACGTGGTTCACCCCTAGCCT
>JASDQU010884729.1:59126-69820 GCA_032191745.1 Picea mariana
TGAACATAATTTTTAATATCTTTCCAGAAAAAATCCTTCTCGATCTTGTGGTAAGTTTTCAAGAACCTTGAATGTCCTCCTATAGGAGAAGTGTGCACTTCCAAAAAGACCTTCTGATTGAGTTGGGAATTATTACATAAATATAGGATATCATGATACCATAGAAAATAATTCATTGGGGTCCTCTTGTAGTTGTTTAATGATCTTACATACCTCTTGATATTGCTTCCATTATATCTTTGCTTTTTCCACTCAATTAGATTACGGAATAGAAATACCACATAATGAACCCTTCGTTTCTTCTTCTTTCCTTGAAGGTGCACCTACCACAATATTATGTCTTCCTTTCTCATTGATAATTTCAAATTCATAACCTACATATGTGTAACCCATTTTTGTTGTTCTTTTGAAGATAATTGTTTCAAAGTCATGATCTATTTTTACTTTGAAATGTCTTCCTATTAGGTAAGAGCACAATTTATTAACTTCATTTAGTATGGCCACCATTTATTTTTCATAAATTGGTTTGAGAATTTTTTTTCCTTTAATTTAGTTGATTTAAAAATAAAGGGGCCTTCCTTCTTGCATAAAAAATGCACCAATTCCATGGTCTGAGGCATCAAACTCCACAATAAATGTTTTTGTGAAGTCAGGTGTGGTTCGGACAGGAGTTGTGCACATAGCCTCCTTAAGGTTTTAAAAATATTTGGTTTCTTCTTGAGTCCAAGAAATTTTTTCCTTATTTAATAATGTTATTGTAGGTGACACTATTTGACTATAGTCCTTGAAAAATTTGTGGTAATATCTCATCAATCTTAAGAATCCTGTACATTTCTTCAAGGTTTTCGGAATTGGTGTTATGAGCCAAAGGGGGAATATATAGGGTTAAATATATATGAGATGTCCATAAAAGGGGTAATATATGGGGATAAATGTACATGTAATGTGTAAATATATATGTAATAGGGTTGGCCTAATACTAAAGGGGCCTCATGTGTAGGTGTGAATATGTATATATAGAGATCATGTATTCATTATTGGAGGAGGTGAATTGTGATGTATAAATATATTTGGTTATGTGGAGGATATTCTCCTATTCTTTAAAGAGTTACTGTATAACTTATCTATCTTGGAGTTGTTATCCACGCTCACATTTTTTACATGGTGTGTACTTATGTTTTGTTATGATATCTTAAGCATTTGGAACATAAAAATTGGTATCAGAGCATTGATCCTAGGGTTTTTCTTCCAAAAATAAGTCATCTTAGCATTTTATCTAAAATTGTGTTTTGGGGCCACCTCTTAAAGAGAAACTTGAAAGATTTTTATATGAGATATCAAGGTACTTGGAGTACAAATTTCAACTTATGAGTCATTATACTTTCATAGATACACCCTGTAGAAGATAAGGTTTTTTACTAGTCCTATAACTAATCTCAAACGGGTGTTCCAGGTAAAAACATCATAATGTATTCATAGAGGATCCAAATTATGTGATACCAATCGAATTGGAAATAGGAGATTCCACAGTATGTTTAGTGGTAATTTTAGAATCAGTTATCCAATATTGGATGTAGAGAATTATGTTCAAGTTCTCTCTTAGGAATAGGACAAAATTCAGCAAGGTTTGAGAAAGTTACCAAACTTTTATTTGGCACAACCAATTTTGGTCTAACCTATGGAATTGTAGATAAGAAATTTTAGAGTACTAGTCAAAATGCCAGACTCATAGGGGCTGAAATTTCATAAATACATAAGAAGGAAGGTCGTCTAGGAGGATAGGCTCCAAATCAGGGTTTCAATGGTATGTTTACTTAAAACTATTATAACTTTTGATTGGGATATCTTATTGAGCTGATTAAAAAGAAATTGGAAAGCAAAAACATAGAATAATATATTGTAACAAGGATTATAACTATTTGATATCATTATTCCTAATCTATTGAATTTGCAAGTTGAGGATTGTGGTTAGAAATCAGTTAAGAATCAATGGAAATACCTAAATTTATAAGAGATGAAGATAAAGATGAAACAAAACTCGTGGAATGGTTGAGGATAGTAAAAGAAAATTGTAAGACTTGTTTTAGGGAAAACCTTAAGTTTGATGATGAAGTTTTCAAATGGTGGTATAGCCTTGACGAAAGTACCAGACAAAGCACCATATGGGAAGTATTTGAAGAATTTCTCTCAAACAAATGGATTAAGGACTTAAAAATGGAGGCAATGTATAGAATTAAAGATGAATTAAAATAAGAAAAGGAAGATATTAATAAGAAGGGTTGGGATCTATCTAAGATATGATCCCTTAATGAATCACTCATTAAGGAGGTTAAGAACTTAAATCAAGAAAAAGTAGCAAACAAAAGTGGGAAAATGATGATTCAAGGGAAGTTTTGAAAAATAAAGATGAAGAGATATGTAGATTATGAATTCATAATAAAAAAACTATTGGATGAGGTTAAGATATTGAAAGAGGAAAAAAAGAATTGTCAAAATCAATAAGAAACAAGGATCTTTGATGAAGAATCTACCAAAATAATTGAAGAGGAAATTTGCAAGAAGGTTAAGGAATCCCTAAATATTGATGAGGTAAAACTAGAATTGCAATCTAGAATTGAAGAATGACATCAGAATTTGATAAATGGGGTGACATTACAGCTTCAAAAGGAGAAAGAAGACAATATTCAAGAAGGTCGCTAGAAGATACTTGAAGAAGTTGAACTTCATCTAGAGGATGTACATGCCAAATATGATGGTATTATATTCAATGATAGATTAATCAAATACAAATCAAAGAGGATAGAGGATTCCATTGTCTCTGAAAATAAGATAGATGAAATGGGTGTGCAGAGTAAATAAAAATCGTCAAATGTGAAACCATATCGACACCCTTATTATCCGGAAAGATTTCATGGAAGACAAGAATATCAATACCAACATTATCAAGGAAGAATATGGAATACTCATCAATATTCATGGAATATGGAATCACAAAAATATTATTCAACAAGATATTATCATAGACCAACATCTACTACAAATTGGAGAAGTTTCAACAACTATACATGGAATCAAGGGAAAGAAAAATATGAAACAACTATCCACCAAGGATTACGACTGAAAATAATTGATTTTGGATAGATGTATCATCATCAATGGAAAGAATAATGTAGGAACATAATAAAATCATATTACTTGGTTTCATCACATGTGAAGCCTTTAATTGCAAATATTTTTTAAGGATGGTACTATGTTAAGACCCAAATGGGGAATATATAGGGTTAATTGTATATGATATGACCCTAAGAGGGAGCATATATGGGGATAAATGTACATGTAATGTGTAAAATACATATCTAATAGGGTCGGCCTAATACTAAAGGGGCCTTATGTATAGGTGTGAATAGGTATATATAGAGAGATCATGTATTCATTATTGGAGGAGGTGAATTGTGATGTACAAATGTATTTGGTTGTGGAGGAGGTTATCCTATTATTTAAGGAGTTATTATATAACTTATCTATCTTGGAGTTGTGCTCCGCGCTCACATTTCGTACATGGTGTGTACTTATGTTTTGTTATGATATCTTAAGCATTTGGAACATAACAATTGGCCATTCCCTCATACATTTAATTTTGTTAGGGTCCACTTTTACACCTTCATGAGATACAATATGACCCAAATATTTCACTTCTTGAACCCCAGAGGAACACTTGGAAGGATTTGCATAAATTGTTTTCTCTTCCAAAAGTTGTAATACTCTGTCAACATGTTTTACATGCTCTTCCCAAGATTTGTTGTAGATTAGTATGACATCAAAAAATACTAACACAAATTTTCTAAGGAAGTGTTTGAAAATAGAATTCATCAAGCTTTGAAATGTTGAAGGTGCATTAGTAAGTCCAAATGGAATAACCAAAAACTCATAATGACCTTCATGTGTTTTAAAGGTTGTTTTGGGAATATCTTCCTGCCTAATTCTTATTTGATGATATCACGAACAAATATCCAACTTAGTAAAGAACTTTTCTCCATGCAATTCATCTAATAATTCATCAATGACATGAATAGGAAACTTATCTTTGATGGCCATTTTGTTGAGTTGTCTATAATTTGGACACATATTCCATAAATCACCCTTCTTCATAATCATCACTACTAGTGAAGAGAAATAACTTTGGCTAGGTTGAATGATGTCAAAATCTAACATTTCTTGGATCACATGCTCAATCTCACTCTTCTATGCATATGTATACCTATAAATCCTAATGTTAGGTGGTACACTTCTATGTTGTAAATGAATACCATGATCATGATCTTGATTCGGTGGAAGACCCTTAGACATATCTCCAAATACCTTGGAATTCTTGTTTATAACCATTTGGATATCCATTGGAGCAGAGGATATATATTTTTGAACATCTAGTGAGAACAATTGTGGTATTACACCATAATTTCCATGTTTTAGTGATTTTGTCATGCTATTAGAGCTCCTCACCTTAGAGGGCTTCCCTTGGATACCTCTAATCTCAATTTCCTTGTCTTCTAAGTAAAATATCATGAAAATATATTGAAAATTAAAGGCCATTGTTCCCAATAATTGTAACCATTGGACCCCTAATACAACATCAACACCACTTATTTTGATGGGAATCATGGGACTATCCAATAAATAATCCCCCATATTGAGATTAATATTATGGAAATTCCTAGAATAATTTATGGTACTTTCATATGCAATCATTAATTGAAACTCTAGTGCTATAAATACAAATCAATTGAGATCTTTTGCTAATTTTGAATGGATGAAGTTATGGGTACTACCAGAATCAATAAACATTGTTACCTTTTTATTTTTTATGCATCCTTGTATCTTGAGGGTTTGTGGAGTACTGATGTCGGCCAATGCATGACAAGATATTATTGGGGTAGTCTCTTCTATATATAGATCTTGTGATTATTACAATTCTTTATCTTATTCCTCTTCACAATCCATGTAGAAGAATTTTTTATCACCACATTTATGCCCCTTATTGTACTTGTTGTCATAGTTGAAACATAGTCCCTTTTCTCTTATTTCATCAATTTTCTAAAGTTTCAACCTTTTCGGTTGATTGAGATTAAGAGAGAGAGAATGGTTCTCTCTATATATATTAGTATGTAATGTTCCCTAGCTCGACCAAGAAACATTACTTGCAGATTACACATAAAAAACAAAATTTCTACTAATTCATTTGTTATAGCTTACCAGCTATGATTTATACACACTCTTAACCATATTTTTATACCCATAATTAAATGCATCTACAACAATCTAAATAATTGTTAATCCATCTAATAACTCATTGGTAGCAACAAATGAACCATTCACCTACACAGAGTTAAGCACAACAATTAAACTCGTGAAATAACTCAGAAAGAGATAAACAATTATCTTTTAAAACACTTTTGCAACCAACTTCTTGGGAAATACGTTCCACCCAACCATAGACATGTTGTTCTAAATCTCAATATAAATTCACCCTTGAGTTGGGGCTAGGATTCCACAAGCGAATTTTTCCTCTCATAGTCCCTTCATAGCTCACTAACACACATCCTATTGGTATTCTCATACAGCTATACCAAATTTCCTCCAACTCTCTTCCTCTTGACTAGTCCAACCCAAGGAATGTACCCCTTCACTACTATCAGTCCATACGGAATCCAATTCATTTATTAGGGTCTCTTTGGCTTAGGTATCTAGGAATCTCTTTGTTTGTAACTCAAGGGAACTCACTACCAGGAAGAATTACTAGTACCCAATAGAAAAACTTGTTGTTATAGTGAAACTCACTTAGGAGTTCACTCTTCAGGCCTAACAACCAGTTTCTTCAATTTCCATCTCGAAAACACTCCACATATGCTCCATAATTAACCCATCCTTCTTTCTCTACCTCTAGTGCTCTCTTTTCTTGGTCTCTGCTTGTTGTTCATCCCAAAAACTACCTAATTCCCCCATATGAATTTCCTCTATTTTACCAAGAAAATTGATTTCTCACTCTGTCGAATGTTTTTTGCTTCAGCCCCATGATTTCTAATAACTATAGGATGTGACTCTCACAACCACCATCTTACATGAGTTTAATGATTAGGCTCTCAAACACTCAAACTTAAAATAGAAGATTTCCCCAACTAATAATAAAATTCAGAAAAATGGGTTTGGATTAATATAACCAATCATTTATTTTCCCCTTGTACCCCTCTTATACACTCTCTTCTATTGTGGAAAAATAATCCCCCATCTCTGTCCATATCCCCAACAGCGGGTATCACATTATTTTTATTTAAATCAGAAAATTCATTTCGCACATTACATCACTTGGCCATAGCCACATTCATATCTACATTATGCATTAATTAAATTGGGTATTGTAGTCGGTATTTTACATTCCCCCTCCCCTAAAATTTTACATCCTCCTCAATGCACAATACCATGCCAAAATACATATACAAATTTACATCACAACACTTAGAAAATCAAACAAAAAAAATTCAATGTTTACCCTCCAATAACAATACCAACCATAGTATCTCATTCTTCTCATCCTACTGACCCAAATAATGCATCCCCTTCACTTCCTTTAGTCCATTGGGATGCACCATTATTTTATCAGGGCTATTAGCAAAAGTGACCAAGAATTTATGAGATGTGGTTCCGGAAACTAGCTGCCCAAAATGGAGTACATTTTCAATTTTTGTTTTCTTCAAAAATGACAAAAATTCATAGGTATTCCTCCTACATAGTTTCTTCATGCCCCCATGTTGCATATTTTGAACCATAACAATTCCATTGAACCTTTACCAACCCTATGGCTTTGTTCTAGAGCACTTTGACATTCTAGTACAGGATACATACTAGTTCCACCTGGAAATACCCTTCATTTTCCACATGGATCACAATCCAATCAATTATGTGGTTAGGATTAGGAACATATTTCTGTAATAATGATACATGAAAAATATTATTCACTCTCATGGATGAAGGTAATGCTAGAATGTATTCAATTGGCCTTGGCATTTCTAATATTTTGAAAGGCCCACAATATCTTGCTACCAAACTTGGGTACCATCCAAATCTTATAGAATTTCTTTTCATTTTCACTTTAATAAATATATGTTCTCCTACTTTAAAATCCATGAAAATTTTGTTCTTGTCTGCATGATTTGTCTACATGTCCTTGGAAGCCTTTAAATTCTTCCTGATCTTTATCATATGCTCTTCCATTTCCTTTAACAAATATATCCCAATGATGGCTCTATCCACTGGGTTATCCCAACTCACTGGTGTGTTACACTTCCTACCATACAAAGCTTCAAACAGACTTATCTTTAATGAGTCTTGATACCCATTAGTATAAGTAAACTCAACTAAGTGGATATAGTCTTCCCATTTTGATAGTTGGTCCATCACATACATCCTAAGAATGTCTTCAATTATCCTATTGGTCCTATCTAATTTCTCATCTGACTCTGGGTGATATGATGTACTAAGATTTAAATTTGTTCCAAAGCCTTTGAAAAATCCTTTCCATAATTTGGATGTAAACTCAGAATCTATGTTTGAAACTATTGCCTTAGGAACTCCATGTAGCCTGGAAACTTCCTTCATGTAGATCTCTACAATATTTTCTTATTTGTGTGTTGTCTTCATAAGAAAAAAATGTGTTTCCTTGGTCAATTTGTCCACCACCACCATGATGGAATCATGATGCTTCACCATTTTGGGTAGCTTTGTAATAAAATCTACCTTGCCACTTCCTACTTATATTCTGGAATGGGAAATGGATGTAACAGCCATGTTGGATGTCTATGCTTTGTCTTTACCTTCTAGCATTCTAGACATTGGGCTATGTATTCATTGATTTTTAGATTGGTTAAGGTCCCAAAGGAAACCTCACGAGAATACAAATCCCCCTACTTTTTTATAGAGGTGGTACTCCTATGTATTTTCTTAAAGACAAGTATTGATATATTCATACCAAAGTATCAAAATGGGAGAATTCTAAATAGAAAACCCCAATATTTATCGCTCAATGAAAATGTAAAATATTATTGATTAAAAAACAATATACATTCACAAAAAAATATTCTTGAGAAGGGGACCAGGAATATTCAAAGATTAAAATACATTATATGCAGAAATAAATAAATATTACATAAAAAATATTATTATTCTCACGTCCATCACAATATAATAATTTTGATCACATTCATGGGAAAGAAATACAAAGATCCACAATTAAGAGAACTTTAAAAGAGTTTTTCATTCAAAATTGGAAAGAATATGATAAACAAACTTTAAATATGCTATGCTCAAAAATTTAGAGTTCAAGATATCATTAAAGTTTAACCCCAAAATTCTCTAGGATTTAAAAATAATAATAATAGTCTTTAACAGTATCAAAAATAAAAAGTCCATTCGTCTAGAATGGACTGGTATTGGGCTCCTGTGGACCATAAAATGAAAGTGGAACATGGTTGAACCTGAAAATAAGACAGAGAGAAGCGATCATAAATTGGTTATGTTTTCTCAGGAACGACAAGACACAACTGGAAGATTCTTGAACGAGAAGAGAAAAAGAATAGAAGAGGATGTGATTAGTTTACTCATTGTGATGGATTTCTCTTGTTTCTATCTAGTGGCCAATGTTCCTTTTATATTCTCTTTTGTTGCAATTACATGATTGGTACCAACCACCTATGCTTGATCTTCTTCGGTTATTTTGATTAAAGCTTTCTTTAACCAATTCTCAATGTAATCCTTGATAGGCGCAACCATTATTTCTTGTCTAACTATAATCTTTAATAATGTTCTTTTAATATCTCTAAAGTTAATTGAAAGTTGGTGTAACGTATCTTCAATATATTCATTTTTATTAGCATAGTTAACTGGCCAACTTTTGACTTCTTGCTATGTGTACTTGGTCAAATTGTTAAATTTTTTTGCTGACATGGCCTTCAATATCTCCATATGTTCTTGAAATTGTTCTCTTGTCATAATCATAGAATTTAAAATTAATTTAGGGTGTTTAACTTCCTCGGTAGTTCCTTTCAAGTCTAACTCAATCAACTTCAAATACAACTCCCCTTTCTTGACACTTAAAGTGTCACAATCAACCAATATTTCCTTAAAGTCTTTATTCTCTTAAATCGACAAATTTTTAATTGTTTTATACTAGTGGGGGATGGTAAATATTCTTCCTTTATTTTTAGTTAATTTATACCCAATACTTTTAAGACAAATGTAATAACAACCTCTTTATAAAAACCCTCATCATTCTCGATATTGTCCTAGAGGTATTGTCTTAGATTTGTAAGTCTAGACCCCAAAGAAACAAAACTATTCGCCAATTCCCACGCTTCAATAATTAGAGACCTTATTTTATTTATGTTCTCCCAAATATACCTTCTGACAACACCCAGTGGGATTGATGTCCCTATTAATTTTGAACTTGAATCTGGTGCTCCATCAAAATTCCTCCAACGCTAAACAATGCCAATTAGGATGGAGAATATGGGTGGCGGAATCAAGGAATTCTCAAGTTCTATAATTTGACTTTTCAAAACTAAATTTTCATTTACCAACTCATTAACATAAAATTTAAGGGATTCTCTTATAACTTCATGGATACGTGCAAGTCTAGAAGGTGGTACCCCATTGAGATGTAATTATGAATTATACTTTCCTTGGACCTTTTTATTTTTTGAATGTATTCTTCCAAAGATTAATTTATTTGAATATTTATCATATAGATAATTGTGCATAATCTAATATTCTTCTTCGAATTAAATCGGTTCATGTGTTTCCAATTCAGCTACAACTTCCTAACTTTCTTGAAGTCTTTTCTCTTCATCGGGAAATTCTATATCTTCAATGTTGGCATCCAAATCCATATCCTCAAGAAAAACTTTGTATTTATGTGTGACCTCCTCTACTTCTTGTTGATTGATTTTCCTTTTTCTTTTACTTGTTACGGGAATTTTATGAGGCCATTCCAAATTTCCCTTAGGAGGGTTTTGATCTCCTCCATCATCAGAATCATTAACTAAAGACTTATTTTGTTCTTGTGTTGTTGACTGAGATTTGCTTTTGGGTGGGACACTTCTATAAGATACATCAGGAGAATGAGTACTTATTTCATTAACAACTCTTCCACACTACCTTTGTGGTTCATTAGTACCAATAATAGTGTCAATAACTTTAATAGGCAATGCGTCAGGTTTTTTTTCTTCATATTCCTCTTATCCAAACATAAAAGTGTTTTCATACGAGACAATGTAACCCAAAGAAATCATATGTTTCATGAAAAATGATTTGGGTCGAAACCTTTAATTTCTTATGCCTCCTTTATATAAAACTGATCAGATTGTCTTGCATATTCATCAATGTTTGAAAAAAAATTCAACACTATTTCACCGATTTTCCATGGTAGGGGAATAAATTTATTTTTCCTCCTTTCATGGAAAAAGTGATCCCGGAATCTGTACTGATTACAAACTTCAATCACAAATATCTTGTATGGTACATAATATGACAAGTAAAAAGGCCTTTCTCGATAAAAATAAATCCTAACAATTCTATAATGGTCCATCACTTAGAAACTTCCTCTTTTGTCCAGAAATGTTGCATCTTCCAAAGAAAGTATCGATGTA
>JASDQU010884730.1:22488-37482 GCA_032191745.1 Picea mariana
TTATCCATCTATGAGGGTTTTGCAAGTATTTGCAATGTCAGTCTTCCTATTTTTCTTCAAACACTTTTAGGATTCATGACCACACTTTTGGGAATTCTTGTAGACTTCTTCAAAGTGTCTTCCCATGAGGGCCATTCTTAAAGCTATGCCATAAGGGGACCACTTTGGATACTTCTTAAAATATACCTATTACTTCTAGAGACTTCTAGGCTTCTTCTAGAGTTGACATCAATGACAATCAATTTTCAAACATCTTCTTCAAAGCTTAAAGATGGTAAATTATTTTCACTTGATATAGATTAGAAATTCATACCTTTATTTCTATGTAAGGGATGGAAATAAAAGTCAGAAGCCTTTAGAAAAACATAGTTCCATGCTAAAACAAATAAAAAATTTATACATTTATTTGTAGGGGATGGTGATAAAAGTCAAATTATGCCACAACAAAACTCAAAAAAGGGTTAGATAAATTGAACTCATATTTCATTATGATAATATTTTTATATTTATTTTATTTATAAATAATATCTAACATAAACTATTTTTTAAATAGTCCAATATAACATGGAAGTAAGAGAATTAGGACTCACTAAGTCAAGTATATCCATGATCCAAATGGATATCGGTGGCCACCCACCTTTTCCAACTGGTTCAAAATAGTTTTCTGACATTTTTGGCAATTTACTATTTTTAGCAGTTTTAACTTCTGGGGCCATTTTGAGGGCCTAAATGAAGGTTTTTCAGGATTGAGATCCTCATCAATAAATGAAGGAATAATTGATCCTCCAAAATGAATCTCCTCGATGATACCTTTTCAACGGGCTATCACATGCCTAAAACGGAGATAGTATGAAAACGTTACGACCCTAGGAAATTGATGTACTAACTTACCCAAACAGGGCCCACATGACTTTTGGCGCTTCATCTCCTAGGGTTAGGATTTTGGATGTATAGGGTTTTTGGCATTCTTGTTTATTGTAAAAAGGCCTTCAGAGCCTCATTGTAATCTTCTTCTTGCTAATGCGTGCAACCGTCATATCTCTTCTCAAAGATAAGCCACCACCATTCCAGCAAGCTTGTTTTCGCTGCATTTTATAGTTTTAGCTTAATTCGTTATTGAATAGAAAACTAGTTTTACTGTATCTCTATTATTTTGTGTTAAGAACCTGTTAATAATCTCTATTCATTTTGTTCTTCTCATAAAATCTGGATCAGTGGTATCAGAGCCATCTGCTCCTTGTCGTCTTAATGCATGTCCCCAACGAGGTCAGAGTACAAAGAGTTGGGTCTCGAGCTTGTTTCTCTTGAGGACAAAAGCTCTCGCATGCCCAAGCAACCTCTCATGGTAGGAGAAAATAAATATGACGGGACATGATATCCTTTCAAATTTTTGATTGAGGAATCCCTCACGCAACAGAGGAATGAGATGATGGATAGTTTCACACAAATCCTTCGGTGGCTACCAATAGGTGACACATCTTCTTCGAACAGAGGCGCCGCCCCCTTCAAGGTACAAATAAACTTTGATATTCCTATATTTGAAGGTCAGATAGATGCAGATGTTGTAGACAAGTGGTTGAATCTACTAGAAGGGTATTTTTCTGTCCATAACTTTTTGAATAGAGAAAATATTACTTTTGCACTCCTCAAAGCCATTCCCCATGTCAAAGATTGGTGGAAAAATTTTTGTGAGTAAAAGGAAATAGATGAAACCTCATTATTTTCAGTCATGGCCACCTAGGAATCCTTCAGGGATGCTATTAAGGAACAATACTACCCTGTTGGAAGTTATGACGACTTGTATACCAAATCGGCCACACTGTGGCAAGAAAGAGACCAAGCACTGCCAAATTTCACACATATCTTCCATACCTTGCATAGCAAGCTAGGTATCAAATATTCAGAGAAACATCTGGTGCTCAAGTATCACGGTGCTCTTCATAGATACATCCAGACTGAAATGGCATTTCTGGACATCTCAGCCTTGGGCGCGACCTACCGTGCCACCATTGCTACCACCAAGCTCCAGCCTGGTGAATCATATGAGCCAGAAGAAGGAGAGAACCTCTTCCATTCATAGATGTGGGTAAAAGGAACCCTGCTGCACTTCATCATTGATAGCGGTAGCCGTAAGAACCTCATCTTAGTAGAGGTCGTCAAGAGGCTCACCCTTCCAACAATGTTGCACCCACAACCCTACACCATTGAATGGCTATGCCAAGGAAGTGATCTCCGCGTCAGCCAATAGTGCCGACTGTCATACAGCATCAAGCCCTTCAAAGACGAGGTATTATGTGATGTTTCTCATCTCAAAGTTTGTGATGTTCTTTTGGGACAACCTTATTTATGGAAAGGTCATGTTGTATATGATTCTAGGCCTCATAGTGTTATTATTACTTTGAACAGGAAATTGTATAGGATACCCGAGGTAGTCCCACCTAGTGTTATTTCCTTAATCTCTAGTAAGCAATGCAAGAAGGTCATATCCTAGATGGGGAATTTTGTCTTCTTCCTGATTCGCTCCCAGAATAAGAGAAATATCACAGCCACATCCAGGTTCTCTGCGACCGACCTCTCCACACAGCAAAAGCAAGTAGATAAGGTCATGGAAGAATACTCAGATCTCTTCTCCTCACCTATAGGGGTACCTCTGCACTGCCAGGATGAGCACCCCATTGATCTGACCCCCGGTGCACCGCTGCCCAATGGGCCAGTCTATCATCGCTCTTTGTTAGAGAATGAGGATATCAAGCGACAGATCTAAGAACTGCTCCACAAGGGGCACATCTATCCCAACTCATCACCTTGCGGGAGTCCAATCGTGATGGTATAGAAGAAAGATGGAACCTGGTGACTTTGTATTGATTATCGAGCTCTGAATAAAATCATAGTAAGGAATTGGTACCCGATTCCCTGAATCGACAACTTCCTTGATCAACTCATGGGGGCCAAATACTTTAGTAAGATTGATCTAAAGTCTGGCTACCACCAAGTCCTGATAAAACAAACAGATGTATGGAAGACCACCTTCAAGTCAAAGGAAGGCATTTTTGAATGGTTGGTCATGCCTTTTGGTTTGAAAAATTCTCCAGCCACTTTCATGAGGATGATGGATGATATCCTGCGACCATTCACTAATACTTTTGTAGTGGTTTATCTGGATGACATTATAATTTACACCAAGACTTGGGTCGAACACTTGCCGCATATTCAACAGGTTTTGCACACCTTGCGGCAGCACAAGCTATATGCCAACTTGGGAAAATGCTCCTTCGACATGGACAGGGTCCATTACCTGGGCTACATCATTGATCAACATGGAATACATGTGGATCTAGCCAATATCCAAGTCATCCATGACTAGCCAGCCCCAACAACACTCACTGACCTTCGAAGCTTCTTGGGCCTTGCCAATTTCTACCACGGGTTCATGTTGGGATTCTCCCATATTGCATGGGCACTTAGCCAAATAAACAAGGGTGGTGGTAAGGAAAAATTTGTGTGGGGTCGATCCCAAGAACAAACGTTTGATGATTTGAAGCAGTGCTTGTGCTCAACCCCAGTACTTTCACTACCAGACTTGCCACATCCCTTTGAAATCAAGATAGATGCTTCAGACTATGCTTTGGGTTCCATTCTCACTCAGCACGGCCACCCCATGGCCTATCATAGTGAGACACTATCAGATATTATCCGTAAGTACCCTACTTATGACAAAGAAATGTACTCCATTGTATAGGCCTGCCACCAGTGGAGACAATACATTCTTGGGAAGGAGATAGTCATCCACATTGATCATAAGCCACTGCAATTCATGCAGACACAGGGAAAATTGTAGAATGACCTCCATCAAAAGTGGTCCACATACTTGCAGCAATTCCACCTCAACATCAAGTATAAAACAGGAAGCACCAATCATGTCATTGATTGCCTCAACAGACCGCCAGTCGCGACACTCACCATGGTGCTAGACTCTTGCAGCCATGAGACATCTGGATGGCCCCAACTCTATGAAAAAGACCCTGACTTCACCACCACCTACCAAATGTTGGGTGCAAACGCAGTTGTCGATAATTTCCATCTTTAGGATGGGTTGTTGTGTCGTTTGGTCCATATCTGTTGTTGGGAAATAATACCCTACGGACTAGCAAACTAGGGTCTGATTTGCATGCAAATTTTGACCTTAAAGAATTGACCTTTTAACCTACCACCCAAAACTTAAACCCCTCTTTCAAGACACATACATGGAAAGGAACTACTAACCTTTTTACTGATGTTTGGTGTAGATCCTCCGTTGCACTTTGCCTGCTTACTTGCGCTGCTCCTTCCAAAGTTAACCTGCAATCAAGACAAAACACTATGCATGCATGCTATTTTTATACTTGAGGGTTAGAAATTAAGCATAAATTACACAAATCACATATAACTCATGCATTGGGACGGGAAAAGTATTATTTTATTAATCTCAAGATGAATCAACTTACAATAATGATAGAGACCGGCCACTGCTCCTTGATCCTGATCCTGGGCTCCTCCTCTTCTTTGTCCTCCAACTGCTTTGCGTTAATTCTCCTTAGGCTTGAGGAAAGGCTAAAGGGTTGGGACAAATGGATTCGACAAATGGGCAGAGTTTCTTTGCTATAATTTTCCTCCTCCAAATAGTACCCCTACCCCTTCTTTTATAGGCTAGAAGGAGCTAGGGTTTTGGACGAACTCTCGACCATGCATGGCCGGGAGTTTTAGTTAACTAACACATATCTTTTTGTCCCATCGGCAACTTTCCTGTTTTTGTGCTTTGTTAGGTAAACGCGAGCTGTAGTAGGCCTGCCAGCGTTCACCCGCGTGCAGTAGTGGGTTAGGGCGCGTGTACCTTTACCCAAGAGGATTTTTAAAGAGGTTTCTCAACAGATGTTTTGGCAATGAAGGGAAATGAGTTGGCCTGATGCCAGGTAAGCATGTATGGTGCAAGTTAGGGTTATAACAGATGCCCCCTAATGTGTGAGGTTAGAAGAGCATCTGATGGATGAAATACATTACCAATTCTTTACCAATCTGTACTGATATGCTGAATGAGTGAGCCCAGGAATCAGGAATCAGGAGGTGCCGTCTGAAAAATATCAAATGTCTCACCGAGGCAGGCATACCCATGCTCGGGATAAAATAGAACCATGGATACCAATCAAATACATTGTAGATCCATGTCAAACAACTATGAAGAGTAGCCGTGAATAATACACAGCGGAGCTACATCTCGAAATCAGAAAGATATACATATAAAGTATCCATCTCCCAGAAGTTGATTCGGCTTGGTGGCTGTACTTCAGAGCTCGAGCAATAACTTCAAAATCTTCTAAAACTCAGGTAGGAGTGTAATATGAGTGTATGACTGCACTACCCAAAGGTCTTCGATGGCTCGTCGGTTATTCACTTGATAATCTTGATGATTGGACTGAAGGCTTCAATGATTTCAAACAAATACTTGATTGGACGTTCAGGATGGCCGGGTATGCGGACAAGAGACATATTGCAAAGGGGTTGGCTTAGGCTCAGTGACAAACTTCCCTTGGATAATAGCACGACAAGTGATAAGACTCAGGCAACATATCTGTCAATCATAAGTCTACGAAGCAGGAGGCAACACAAACTCTCCATATGTTTGGAAGAGTAACCAAACGGTGGAGGACACAACTCTATATAGCGAGCAAAAGATTCCTAAGGTCGTACTACATCCCATAGTCTGATGATCAAACGGACAAGTGTGCTTCATCCAAGGGTGACTCATGATGTTGCCAATAAAGAAAATACTTTTCCCATCCTCTTTTTGGGGTATATTTGTTTTTTTTTTTGTTCTTTTTGATGATTTTGAAAAAGAATAAAGGAATATTACGTTACAATGGAGGAACGAGTACTGCAAACATACAAGCTCAAGGCACAAGGACAAGACTGATGTTCTGGGGAAATGATACTCGGGAAAAATCCTCCAGTGGCCAAAGGTGTTAAGACGCAGAGGCAAACTGTTACAAGGCTGATGGGTAAAGGATGCAAATGCAGTTGATAGAACACACGATGGTAACGTCCTTCGATGTAAGTTTAACGAGCCCAGAGAAGGTAATCTCGGTGGTTTTTCATATTTAGAGAGTCTGAAAAATCATAAAAGGAAACTCCATTGGGGTATCGTTTTCGACAATAGTCTAGTCGATTCGAAAAAGGGGTAAACTAGCACCGATTAGACGTCAATTCAAAACCATTTTAACGAGTGTGAAAAGGACAAGATCACTTGGCTATTTTTTCACTTTTAAGGAGTCTTAAAAAAGCTTAACTATGGCCTCCGTCAGGAATGTTCTTCTGGACCATTTTAATGAGTGTGAAAGAATAAGGTCACTCGACGATCTTTTCAATTTTAGGGAGTCTAAAAAGAGCTTAACTATGGACTCCGAGGGGGTTTCTTTTTCGTAAATTTAGTCCCTCAGGCCCAAAAAGGAATAAAATTATACCTGAAGATACTCTTCTAAAGAATGGGATTTCAATAGAGTATTCCTTTGTTCGTAGAGTTGATCGTCCGGACCGAAAAAGGGGTAAACTACCACCGGACATACGTGACTTCAAATTTCAGTTTAACGAGTGTGAAAGTTCACAAGATCGCTTGGCAATTTTTTCATGTTTAGAGGGTCTGAAAAGGGATTAAAAGGAGACCCATTTAAGGAACGTTCTTCTGGACCAATTTAACGAGTGTGAAGAAACAAGGTCACTCGGTAATCTTTTCATCTTTAAGGAGTCTGAAAAGGGCTTAAAGAAGACTCCACCATGGTTACTTTTCTCAGTTAATCCGGATGAGATCGAAAAGCATAAATGCAGTCTCGCTGGATGTTGCTTTCGGATCTCAAAGCGAGCTTGAAAAACAACAAAGTTAGCTCATAATAGACTATGTGTGGGTCGATGCCTGGAATCTCCTCGTGGGAGCTATATGCTCCGACGAAAACATTGTCTATGATGCCAAGGGTTCTGGAGATATTGATGGGTATCGTTTCAGCAACGGTTTCCATATTACCCTCAGCATATATCTTGTGTGTAGCTAAGGGATTAGTATGACAAGACCTATCTCCAGTCATAGTCACGGTGAATTCTCTTACTTTGATTCGGCTTAACTTTGGGAGGAAATATGATCTGTGATGAAGATCTTCCCAAGGTTTGTTTGGACTAGTCATTGCTTTGATTACTGCTTCATCAAAAGGCAAGACTAAGTCTAATGAATCGGTGGTAGCAAGAGAACCTTGAGCCCAAACAGGCTCTAGAAGTGGATCCAACTCTTGTGCGGGAGTCGGATCAGGGTTAGCTAAAGCTTGCTAGACTAAAGAGTACGCTACTTCAGCAGCCAACAAGGGCATGGACATGCCAGAATGCCCTATCTCATCCATCGTGGCTGATGGGGAAGGAAGAATCTATGGATCCTCAAAGTAAGTCGTGCGGAACGACGAAACGTGAAAAATCTCAGCCTTGTGGTGATTCGATATAAACTTGACATCGTTATGAGGAGGTGGGTAATCAAAGGTACCCATCAAGGATGGGCACAAACCAAATCCTACGTTAACGACACCGGGTTGAGGATTATCAATCATGGGAACCGTGGATGCCCCCAAAGCTGGGTCAGTCCTAGAGAAGGACAATTGATCAATGGTCACTATCTGACCCTCGTGTGGAAACAAAAAGACTCGGAAAATTGTAGCAACCACAGCTTGCATAGCATAAGTCCAACTTTGACCTAACAAGAGGTTATAGTCAAGGGGAGCATCGACTACCTCTACTTCAACGCACTTGGTCTTCCCTCCTAACTGCACAGGGAACTCCTACACACTACTGAAACCACTACATCAGGCATTCAAACGCGGGCTGTAGAAGGTTAGGGCGCGGGTTACACACGTGCAGGCCTTCTGTAGGCCGCGTGTACCTCTGTGTGTCCCGATAATTATTGTCAAGCAACAGTCAAGGAAAAACTGGTATAAAGAACCAAGTTCCCTGCTAGTTCTGACCTAACAGAAAACAGACAAACAAAGAAACAGAAAATCTAATCCTTTAAACTACCCAAAAACCTCAACTAAATCCGAAAACCTTAAGAGTATCTTCCCCAGTGGAGTCACCAATTCTATTGTTGGGAAATAATACCCTACGGACTAGCAAACTAGGGTCTAATTTGCATGCAGATTTTGACCTTAAAGAAATGACCTTTTAACCTACCACCCAAAACTTAAACCCCTCTTTCAAGACACATACATAGAAAGGAACTACTAACCTTTTTACTGATGTTTGGTGTAGATCCTCTGTTGCGCTTTGCCTGCTTACTTGCGCTGCTCCTTCCAAAGTTAACCTGCAATCAAGACAAAACACTACGCATGCATGCTATTTTTCTACTTGAGGGTTAGAAATTAAGTATAAATTACACAAATCACATATAACTCATGCATTGGGATGGGAAAAGTATTCTTTTATTAATCTCGAGATGAATCAACTTACAATAATGATAGAGACCGACCACCGCTCCTTGATCCTGATATTGGGCTCCTCCTCTTCTTTTTCCTCCAACTACTTTGCGTTAATTCTCCTTAGGCTTGAGGAAAGGCTAAAGGGTTGGGACAAATGGATTCGGCAAATGGGAAGAGTTTCTTTGCTATAATTTTCCTCCTCCAAATAGTACCCCTACCCCTTCTTTTATAGGCTAGAAGGAGCTAGGGTTTTGGATGAACTCTCGGCCATGCATGGCTAGGAGTTTCAGTTAACTGACCCATATCTTTTTGTCCCATCGACAAATTTCCTGTTTTTGTGCTTTGTTAGGTAAATGCGGGCTGTAGTAGGCCTGCCAGCATTCACCTGCGTGCAGTAGTGGGTTAGGGCACGTGTACCTTTATCCAAGAGGATTTTTAAAGAGGTTTCTCAACAGATGTTTTGGCAATGAAGGGAAATGAGTTGGCCTGATGCCAGGTAAGCATGTATGGTGCAAGTTAGGGTTGTAACAATATCTGTGTTCCATCAAGTGAGCGAACGAAGCTGATCTAGGAATCCCACTATAGTCCAGTGGCAGGACACTTCGGTGTCGAAAAGACGGTGGAGATGCTACAGAAAAATTTCTACTGGCCGAAACTTCGACAGGAGGTCAACAAGTATATCAGGTCCTGCACTGCCTGCACTATTTCCAAACCGACCACTAAGAAACATGGCATGTACACCCCTCTTCCTACTTCTGACAGGCCATGGGAATCCATCTCAATGGGCTACATGTTGGGCCTCCCGTCCACCAAGCGGGGAAATGACTGTGTTTTTGTGGTTGTTGATTGCTTTTCTAAGATGGTGATTCTGGTTGCCTGCAATAAGAGCATAACAATAGAGTCCACTACCAAGCTCTTCTTTAAACGCGTCTGGTTACATTTTGGAATCCCACAAACAATTGTCTCAGATTGGGATAGTTGATTTCTCAACACATTCTGGTCGAGCCTTTGGTCACTGTTGGACACCAAGCTCACCAAATCCATGACCTTCCACCCCGAGATAGATGGCCAAACCAAGGTTGTAAATAGAATGATTGTGCATATCCTTCGCATGTATAATTCAAATCACCCTCACACATGGGATGAGAGCCTTCCCTATGTCTAGCATAGCTACAACTGAGACCTGCATAGCTCAACCGGCTACAACCCCTTTCAGGTGGGGTTGGGATTCCAACCATTGGGTCCCATAGATGTTGCACTTCCCCTTGCGACCACCTCGACCGAATCATCTCCTGCTCCAACTGAAGTTGACAAAGCCACCCGGTTCATTGACCAGATCTAGCACATCCGCCAATAGGTTCAAGACATCCTACAGAAGTCCAATGACAAGTACAAATAGCACCATGATCAACATCGGGTGCCACATAAGTTTCAGGTGGGCAACAAATTTTGGTTGCACTTGCAGAAAAAAACACCTTAAAGGACCCCATCAGAAGATTCACCCACTCTGTTATGGATTGTACACTATCACAAAGGCCATGGAAGATAATTATTTTGAGCTCAACATTCCTCCCTTTCTTGGCCTACACCCATTGTTTAACGTGGTTCTCCTTCGCCCTTATTTCCCACCATTATTGGACACCTCAGAAGTAGCAGAACAGTTGAAACCAAAAGAGCACAACCCTGACTAAATATAACAGGAATCCAATGATCATATTGTGGACACACATATCAAGGGCACTTGACAATAAAGGATCCAGCTTTATCGAGTCGTCAAAGCAGGGAAGCTCCTGCACCAAGGCAAGTGGCTCACCCAGTGCCAAATTCAATAGAAATTTCCTCATCTGATGGGGCACCTCAACGCAATGGAGACCATTGCTTCCTAAGGAGGGTGGATTGATCCAAATGGATATCAATGGCCACACACCTTTTCCAACTGGCTCAAAACAATTTTCTGACAATTTTGGCAATTTACTATTTTTAGCGGTTTTAACTTCTAGGGCCATTTTGAGGGCCTAAGTGAAGGTTTTTCAGTATTGAGCTCCTCAATTATAGTTGAAGGAATTATTGAGCCCAAAAAATTAATATCCTCGATGATACCTTTCCAACGGGCTATCAAACGCCTAAAACTAAGATTGTATGCAAAAGTTACGACCCCGGGAAGTTGATGTACTAACTTACCCAAACGGGGCCCACATGACTTTTGGCGCTTCATCTCCTAGGGTTAGGTTATTGGATGTCTAGGGTTTTTGAAATTCTTGTTTATTTTAAAAAGGCCTTCAGATCCTCATTGTAATCTTCTTCTTGCGAATGCACACAGCCGTCGCATATCTTCTCAGAGATAAGCTGCCACCATTCCAACAAGCTTGTTTCCGCTACATTTTACAGTTTCAACTTATTTCATTATTGAATAGAAAACTAGTTTTACTGTATCTCTGTTATTTTGTGTTAAGAACCTATTAATAATTTGTATTCATTTTGTTCTTCTCATAAAATCTGGATCAGTGGTATCAGATCCATCTGCTCCTTGTCGTCTTAATGCATGTCCCCAACGAGGTCGGAGTACAAAGAGTTGGGTCTTGAGCTTGTTTCTCTTTAGGACAGAAGCTCTCGCATGCCCAAGCAACCTCTCATGGCAGGAGAAAAGAAATATGATGGGACAAGAGATCCTTTAAAACTATTGATTGAGGAAGCCCTTACACAACAAAGGAACGAAATGATGGATAGTTTCGTGCAAATCCTTTGACGACTACCAACAAGCGACATATCTTATTCGAATGAATGCGCCACTGCCTTCAAGTTACAAATAAACTTTGATATTCCTATATTTGAAGGTCATATAGATGTAGATGTTGTAGACAAGTGGTTGAATCTACTAGAAGGGCATTTTTCTGTCCATAACTTTTTGAATAGAGAAAAGATTACTTTTGCGCTCCTCAAATCTATTCCCCGTGTCAAAGATTGGTGGGAAACTTTCTTTGAGAAAAAGGAAATAGAGGAAACCTCATTATTTTCAGTCACGAACACCTGGGAATCCTTCAGGGATGCTATTAAGGAACAATACTACCCTGTCGGAAGTTATGACGACCTATATACCAAATGGACCACATTGCGGCAAGCAAGAGACCAAGCACTGCTAGATTTCACAAATATCTTCCATACCTTGCACACCAAGCTGGGTATCGAAGATTCAAAGTGACATCTGGTTCTCAAGTATCGAGGTTCTCTTAATAGATACATCCAGAATGAAATGGAATTTCTGGACATCTCATCCTTGGGCGTGGCCTACCATGCCACCGTTGCTACCACCAAGCTCCAGCCTGGTGAACCAGATGATCCGGAAGAAGGAGAGTGCCTCTTCCATTCACAGATGTGGGTAAAAGGCACCCTACTACACTTCATCATTAACAGTGGTAGCCAAAAGAACCTCATCTCATGAGAGGTCATCAAGCGGCTCGCCCTGCCAACAATTCCACACCCACAACCCTACACCATTGGATGGCTCCACCAAGGAAGCGATATTCGCATCATCGAATAGTGCCTACTGTCATATGACATCAAGCCCTTCAAAGATGAGGTATTATGTGATGTTTCTCCTCTCGAATTTCGTGATGTTCTTTTGGGCCAACCTTATTTATGGAAACATCATGTTGTATATTATTCTAGTCATAGTGTTATTACTACTTTGAACAGGAAATTGTACAGGATACCCGAGGCAGTCCCACCTAGTGTTATTTTCTTAATCTCTGCTAAGTAATGCAGGAAGGTCAACTCCCAGATGGGGAAGTTTGTCTTCTTCATGATTCTCTCTCAGAATAAGTGAAATATCACAACCACATCCAGGTTCTCTACAGCCGACCTCTCCACACAGCAGGAGCAAGTAGATAAGGTCATGGAAGAATACTCAGATCTTTTCTCCTCACCTACAAGGGTACCTCTGCACTTTCAAGTCAAGCACCCCATCGATCTGAAACACGGCGCACCGTTGCCCAATGGGTTAGTCTATCGCCGCTCTTTGTTAGAGAATGAGGAGATCAAGCGACATATCCAAGAACTACTCCACAAGGGGCACATCCGACCCAGCTCATCACCTTGTGGGAGCCCAATAGTGATGGTATAGAAGAAATATGGAACCTAGCGACTCTGTATTGATTATCGGGCTCTTAATAAAATCACAGTTAGAAACTGATACCCGATTCCCTGAATCAACGACCTCCTTGATCAAATCACGGGGACCAAATACTTTAGCAAGATTGATCTGAAGTCTGGCTACAACCAAGTCCCGATAGAATAGACATATGTATGGAAGACCGCCTTCAAGTCAAAGGAAGGCCTTTTTGAATGGTTGGTAATGCCTTTTGGTTTGACAAATGCTCCAGCCACTTTCATGAGGATGATGGATGATATCCTGCGACCATTCACCAACACTTTTGTAGTGTTTTATCTGGATGACATTCTAATTTACACCAAGTGTTATCACTGAAATTTCATCCGCAAATGGTTACAGGAATCCAACATCTTCAAATAGCTATGAGTCCACCCATAGACCCAAATTACCAAAAAAACATTTCCAAAAGGTCCAAAACTATACAACCAGTGTAACACCATTTTTTTTTCGGTTAACAAACTTCGCGGAAATATAACACCCACTCTGGATTATAAAACAACATGCATTTAAGAAAATGAAGCACATTTAAACTCAGAGTAAGTCATATAAATTATTGCTATCATAATTTCAAGAATGGCATTAACCATAATTCATCTGCACAATAGAATACATGATAAAATATAAGGATCACAGGCATGTAAAACATAACATTTAACATAAGTTGATACTTATCTTGAAACTGAGGTAATTCCACCAACTAGGTGCAGGCCTTCCATGAACCTCCCAGCCTTAGACCGCACTTCTCATCAGCTTAGTAGTAGGTCACCCCCGAGCTGGGACTAAGCTCCACCCCAAGGTAAGGAATCCTAGGCTAGGCTGAGGTTACAGGGAAAACACATAGTCACGAGGAAGGAATTTTCTTCCAAGAACCACTCACGCTCACTGCCCATAGACCCTCATTCCCCACATGCCTATTCCACCCCAGGAGTATACACCTTCTCTGTCACCTAGATAGTCCTTCAGCTGCTAACCTCCCTTACCTTGGGTTATAGCAACAGACCGGACCGGAAGTCTCCGGGCTCTGTGGCAGCTACAGGGTTCATTCCAAGAGTCCTCTCCTTCCTCTACGCACTCTCTCACCTAGAGAAAGACACTCACGGGCCAAACCACCTGTTCATCCAACCTCAAACACCCCTCTCGCTAGGAGAGAGTGTTTCACAACTGGTCACAAGCCATACGCAGTCCCGCACTGTGCAGCTGCAATTACCCACGAAAATACAGACACCGGCTTACTCAAAACGGGTTCAGAAATGGAAAAAATGGTCTCATGGTCACAGCTTCGGGACAGAGGCTTCACGCACAAGTTCCATTTCGGATAGAGGATGCACACTGATTCCTAGACACCACACAAGCTTTTCGGTTCAGAACAGGGGTGAATTTGGCTCTTTCAGAATCAATCATAGGCTTCTGGTTCAATATGGAGGTATACAAGGGTTTTCTCAGAGCCAGACACAGGATTTTCAGATCATGGAGACACATGAAGGTTCTCTACAGAACTCGGGTCCGTCGTACTGCTCAGAGCTCGTACATGCTCAGGCCGTCTGATCGAATGAGAGCAGGGGGGCCCTCTCACAGCTCACCCTGGTTGTTTTATTCGCATGCACTAGGGTTGACACTTGTTGCCCTGGGAACTGCATGCGTTCCACCAGCATGCATCCTTTCCTCATGGTTAGGAACTTAGGATAACACATGAAATGCTCATGCCTTTTTGAAATAATACTAAAATATTATTCCCAAGGCTGAAACCCACTAGGCTTAACACTTAGCCCCTTTTTCCACCTTCTAGCCCCTAATCCCCTGCCTTCTCTGTGGAAGCTCAATCCCCCTTCACTCATTCATTGTGGTCGGTCTACACCTAGCGGTGTTTACAAATTTTTATTAATTTTTTCTGCATGATTACATATACATCAATAGGCTCCTGGCCTTCAACACTTAGGCTCCCTAGCCTAACAAACACATAAGCCACTAGCTTATAAAAACTTGGCTCACCAGCCTATAAAACATAATTACAATTCCTTTCAGAACATGATTTATAACAGGGCTTGGCTTTGGGGACACTACAATCCCCCTCCCCTTATTTTTGCACTGTCCTCAGTGCAACTTACACTATCTCTGCAAGCCTTTCAAAATTTTCAAAAAGATACAGGTACTCTGTCCACATAGCATTTGCATGATCCCATGTCACGTCTTCAGGACTATACCAGGTCCACTGGACCTTTACAAGCTCTATATCTTTATTTCAGAGTTGTTTGCTTTTCCTATCCAATATGCACACATGATGCACTTGTAGGACACCTTCTGGTTCCACCTGAATCACATTCCAATCGATAACATGATTAGCATCAGGTA